>CM075014.1:22395035-22432507 GCA_037576675.1 Pangasius sanitwongsei | reverse complement strand
GATTGTCATCTCTTTGTAAACACACACGAAGTCGTCTCTCCCACTCATGATGAACTCGTGTACCACATCTGGTGTTATGCGTGTAATTGCAGGTCCATCGCAATCTTGTGACAGCTTCCCGATCCTGCCATGAGAATGATTTCAACACGTTCTTCTTTTGTCAAAGGCGTTCTTAAAGGCTATCTGAACAAATACATATAATATAAACTAAGTATGAGAAATTTTGGAAGACATTTTGCTAAAAAGTGTTAATTTCCCCTATGTATGAAAATTACTGTGTGTGCATGTGTGTGTGTGTGTGTGTGTGTGTGTGTGTGTGTGTGTGCGTGCAGGTGCAAAAAAAAATCCCCAAACACATCAAGTTTGAATGCAGTTTTTATTTCTGTGTACAACGTTTTTGTTGCCGAGTCAGCAACAGTCAGTAAGCAAAGTAGCAATGGAGTAGAAAAAGTTTTTAAGGTGCAAAAAACAAAGTCGCTCTTTTTTAAAGTTGTGTTTTTAAACCCTAAACCCACCCACCCCTGAATCTCAAACCTTGACCTCTGACCCTTCCCACTGAAACAATACTTATTACGGTTCACATTTATGACATCGCTGGTCTCTTCATGTGTGCGAGGGAGAGACAGAGAGAGAGAGAGACGCTGGACTCGTATCGAGGGACAGCAAAGACATTTCCGAAAGACAGAACACGTTTACTCGTCTGTAAGGCTGAAAGAAGCATTACTCGAATATTACTCAGATTCCTACAAGAGTATGAACTCTTTCCCCCTCACACAAGCGGACTGCAGACTCACGGGACTGACATCAGTGGAAATGAAAAAAAAAACACAACAATAAAAAAAAAAGAGTATATTTACATATGCTTTGACAGATTAAAATGTGTGTTTATTAAATAAAAAATGCAAAAGCGCAAGAAACCAGCTGTGTATGAAAAATAATAATAAATGTGCCTCGAATGTGAGTACGCTGGCAGTAGTCTCTAAAAGTCGCTTATTTCTTATTTCTATATGAAGCACCAAGTGTTGCTCTGTTAATCTCACCGGATTTAAGACTCACGAGCAAAAGCGAGGACTCTAAAGCACCAGTGAACCAAAAACTACTACAGTTCTGATACCATCATACGGCAAAATACTGTACGTCATGCTTTAAGAGCATACAGCAATACGGACAGGATAGAGGACAGCCATCTTGACGCTACTCTCCATGGCAACAACGCGAGAAAAACACACTTGGAGACGAAACAGGAAAACATTTTTATAACAACGGATCACATGCTGTGCTTTTATAGCGTTTAAAGGTGCAGTTTGTCATTTTTCAAAGTGTCTTTAAATGTGGTATAATTATATACTTTAAAAAAAAAAAAAAACATAGGTCAAGAAACTGTAATATTACCACGAAATTAATGTTTGTTTTTTCTTCTTCATTTCATGCAGGCCAGAAATTAGCTCCGCCCCCATGTATGTGTATGTTTAACGCTTCACTATAGAGGGTCACAGATTAGACATTAAACCACAGCGCTGTTGAATTCTGGATTCTGATTGGTCAGAAGGTGTTGATTCATTTTCCACAACAGCAGCTCTGATGGTTTATATTAATGTGCTCGTTCTAGTACACTATCGTTTCCATAGTAACAACTTACACAGGAACTTGTATGGCGGAAGCTCCAGGCTTTATAATCTAAGCCTAATAATAAAAAAAACAGATTTAACAAAGGAAAACTTATAATCTTTGATATGGTGAAGTTTTCTGTAAGGAGACGTTTATTTAACGTCTGTGGAAGGAGTCTCCAGTGTCAGCACCTTGTAACAGTCAGAGGTAAAGCTGTAACTTTAGGTTTTCCGACATCTTCAGGACAGAGGAGTTTACGTTTCATGGTTTCTCAGTAACATGACAAGCTTTATTTATTAACTTCAAGAAAGAAAGAGTGAGGGAACGACTGTTTATAGCTGCTATAACGTAAGTGAGAACAGGAACTAACTTGTTTCCACAGCATTAAATGTAACTATAAACAGATAAAAAAAAAAAGTTTGACGTTCCGTTCTTCTAAATAAACAATGTTAGCATTAGCCTTGCTGTGGTGTAAGAGGAATAAAACACTTCAGGACGTGCTGTTATAGGAAACTAACCGACGCTGGGCTAGTAACAGTGACTCTGCTTCATCACTCCATCCTGTCACTGATGATTTTCCTACAAAAGCACGACGTGGAGTGTTTTATTCCTTACATGTGACCCTCTTTACTGAAGTATTAACAGCAGCTTTAATGTTTGCAGACGCTAAAGGGGGCTCTAAAGATTACAAACTTCTCCTTTAAATGTAGAAGTTTTTTTTTTAGAATTCTTCAAAGCAAGTTGTTTTTCTGAAAGTGTCTCGCCCCGCCTCGCCTCCACTGTCCTCTTCCACTTTCCTATCATACGTGGTTAAATTAAACAACATACTAATGATCAGATAGCTCAGATTTTCCTTGGCATTTGTACATGGATTCGTTTTATATTTAAAAAAAAACAACAACCCTCAAATAGCAAAGCAAAAAAAAAAATTAAAACAAAAATCAAGACCTGGCATGAGGCCAAATAAAATGCTGTATAAAGCTTTAAATATAAACACAAACACATAGAGAAAGGCTTGCATTTAAACATTTACAAATAAATACTTTAAAAGTGTTTTTTTTTTTCCTTTTTTCTTTAAAATGTCGGATGGCGGTTTCTAGCAGACCCGAGAACGCTCGACAGCTAAAATGGCCACGCTGATGGACCAGAAAAAAATAAAAATAAAAAAAATAAAATCGTTTACGCCCGATGTAGTGTATAATCTACACTCACTGCAGGACGGCGAGCTCCTGTGCCCTGTCCTGTTCTCACACTCGGATGCTTCCTGCGTCATGATGTGTCTCTGCTTCAGTCGATTTGCTTTCAATCACTTCTATATGCAAATTTAAATAAATACAAACAGGAAAACAAAAATAATAATAATAATAACAATAATAATAAAGAAGCTGAAAGTGAGTGTTTACGTGCCAGTTTTCATCTCCCATTCCTGCAAGACAAAAACAAATCATACATCAATCAGTACATTTATTAAAGATCAGACGTGTTAATCACTCGATCACCGCAGTGTCACGTTTTCGATCTTAAACACGTTTTCAGTCCCGATATGACAGACAGTTTTCCTAAACCTGGTGAGTATCTGGGAAAACCCTGGAAGTTTGATTTGGCTGGAATTCTGGAAAACAGCTATAAATTACATAAAAAATTGAAAGTTTTGATCAAAATGTAATTTTTTTCTGCCTCCTTACGACAGGATGGATGATACAATTATATAATATTGTTATTGTGATAAATTATGTCACAATACACTTTCCTGAAATATAACCAGTACCATGATATCTTTTTTTTTTTCTTAAAGCATGTGATGATGTGATGGTAACATTTCATAATAATTAATTATTCTACACATTAAATAAAAGTGTCTGCATCATTTTTTAAAAACATTTCGATTTAAAAAAAAAAAAAAAACAATTACAGACTTTGATGGGAAGCAGCAGATGGTACATGGTAGCATTTCACACTGAATATTTAAAATTGTGAAAAATTTACAGATTATTTTTCCCTTCTTTATCGTTCCTTCTTAAATAGTTATTTTTAAATATTTAAAAATAGTATTTATTTATTTATTTATTTATTATTCTACACATTAAATAAAAGTATTTGCATCATTTTTTATAACATTTTGATTTAAAAAATTACAAATTTTGATCAAAAAGCAGCTGATTTAATTTACATTTAAAATTTTTTCCTCGTTAAATTAAAAAAAGGATCATCAAATTCAGCTTTTCAGGTTTTCTTTTTTTCCCTCTTTTGCAAGTGGTGTGTTAGTAAACATGATATCGTGCATCAGAGAAATGTCTTCAAGTATTGTGGTTTGATATGTTTGTCATATCACCCACGACTACTATTTACACACTCTGACATAGAAATCAATCAATCAATCACTTAATTAATTAATTAATTGATTAATTGATTTAAAGATAAGGAGCCGGTTTAATGAACACGGATGTAGGTGGGTATAAAGATACTCATAGTTTTACTTGTTATTTTTTATATTTTATTTATTACACGTTTAATTAAATGCAAACTAAATCAATAAATTGCCGCTACTTTTAGACAATCAGTGGAATTGGAATGAAATCTTAAATCTTAGTTTCTTACTTTCGGAGGATTTTTTTTAAATGCTAGAATTTTATTTCTGCAAAAGAGAAACGTATTTCGGCTCAGGAAAGACCATGTGAAGGGTTTTTCTGGTCTGACATTCCTCACTCTTGGAACTAAGACGGCAGAAGGACATGGGGCCGCCTCTAATTTGCATACTCATGCATATTCATGCGCATTTGCATTTTAATGAGTAATGGGGGCAAAAGTGTAGATGTGTTAGTCATTTCTTGGGCATACTGTGTATGACGTGTGTTAAAAGTTGTGTGTGTGTGTGTGTGAGTGTGAGAGACAGAGAAAGAAAGTGACAGAGAGAGAGAGAGAGAGAGAGAGAGAGAGAGAGAGAGAGCTGACCTTGGCCTTCCTGAGCACATGGCCCCGTACTGGAGGGTTTTTCTGCGGTACTTGGCGTCGCAGTAAGGAGGCGCTGTTGACCGGCAGTGAGCAGGTCTCGGTGTCGCTTGTGTCACAGCTGGAGATGGGCGAGTTATCCACCGTACGCCTGACCAGCACCGGAGACTGCACACACAGCACAGCACAGCACAACACACACATATAACATAAACACACTTAAATCTTACAATCCAAAGTTTGTACTAATTATATACAGTATTATAATCTATTATCTCTACTTTACAGCCAGGACAGACCTGTGGACTGGAGCTGCTGCTCTTGGGTTCGATGGTCAGCCCGAGAGTGACTCCTCCACTCAGAGCCTTCTTCAGACTCTCCTTCACCTCCGTCAGCTCCAGCTCCAAGTTCACTCGCTCCTCCTCTTTCAGCTTACACTCGTCCTCCACTTTCTTCAGCCGATCCGTCAGCGAGGCCTGAGAGCGCTTACCTACACACACGCACACACACACACACACACACACACACACAGAAAACCAGATTCCTGATAATGCTCATACTTTCTAAACATCATCACAATAACAGGACTCCCAGCTCCCTGATTACTCCTACAACCAATTTTATTTTCTCGTGCTGCTTTCCTGATATCCAGCCACTAGATTCTGCCAAGAGGACACAGTTCATATCTCCCGCAAATGAAAAATTAAACTTTAGTACCTCTAGGTGGCGCTTGTGTACCAGCATTAGTTCAAAATCATCAAGTTTGTTTTTCAACCTTTTTTTTTTTTTTTTTTTTTGGCAAAACCTTTTTTTTTTTTTTGCAGAATTTTCATAATAAATTATATTTTGTAAAATGAGCCCCAAAAATGCTGAAAATTTAGAGAACGAAGGAAATAAACTATAAAGGGCACACTCTTATAGAAAATGTAAATATAATACTAATAATAATAATAATAATAATAATAATAATAATAATAATGCCTACTACTACTACAATTATTATTATTATTATTATTATTATTATTATTATTATTATTAAATAGTTTTGAGTGTTTTAGTGAGGTTTGAGGAAGTTGGATTTGGTATTATTATTATTGGATTATACTGGTATTGGTTTTATAAAGTGGATTTGTATTATAATTTAAAAAATAAATAAATAATAGAAAATTAACTCTCACTTTCCAGATCCTTGCTGTACAGATGGCCTTCTGAAACTGAATTTATCATAATTTCTATAACTATTTATGAAATCTTGTCAGGAGGTGGGATATGGAGTCAGAAACAAAATACACAACACATTAAAACGTCAAGGCCTGGTCCAGGTTACTTAAATTACTCTTAAACTATTTGTTTAGACACTACTGGTTTTATCTTCAACATAAGCCAAATCATTTTCTTGTCTTCGATTTTCTTTTTATTTGAGATTATTTTTCATGTATATATAGCGGAGTGCAAAAGTTTTCATCCCCTTGGCACAGAATGGAGCAGACAAATTTATACGGACGTTCCTTCATTATCGAAGGGAACAAAAATGGTCCAGTGGTGTGTGTTAAAGTTTACATATCAGTTTCATTTTGCATTTTATTTCTGAATGTAAAAAAAAAATGCTCTCTAATAACTTGTACGTCCACCGTTTTTAACTGCCTTTATAACCATGTCTGACTTTTACTCTTCTGTATCCTCTGAACAAATTTTGGATCAACTCATTAGTAATATTGGACATTCTGAAGCCCATCTTCCCGATACATCATTAATATCTCAGCTGGATATCTTCTCTGATTGCATCTACCTTGTATTTTTTAACATTCTGCAATTCTAATTTGTAGATAAATTGTATATCGAGGTGCATTTTCCTTTTGTCCCCATACAGAAATCATGGTGGGGGGCACAAACTTTTGTCATCATCTCTAGCATATAGTGTGCTCTCACTGGAGGCATTGATTTGGATTTTACAGATTCTCCTGACAGATTGTAAGCATTTATCTTTTATTTTGAGAGGATAATCCTATCTATCTATCTATCTATGTATCTATCTATCTATCTATCTATCTATCTATCTATCTATTTATTTATTTGCTTAGTGATTTTCATTTCCTGTCTCATGTTTGAAACCAGCTGTGATGTCGGTTGTTGTCCTCACCGGTGCTGTTCTCGATGGCCGTGCGTAGGTCTCTCCTGTCTTTCTTCAGCTGTGTGAGACGGTTACGAATCTCCTGCTTTCTTTTCATCAGCTCTTCTTCTTTCGCCTGGAGCCTCTTAGCATCCGCTTCCACTCTGTTCTTCCCGTATTTATACTGATCCACACCTGCGGAGGGGAAAAAAATCATAATACCACTTAGAAAGACTTCCAGCTTTTATCCTCCAAAACTCGCAGAGAAGCTGAGTTTCACTGGAGTTACCGAATAAGGCTGCTTTTATGGAATTTTAAATGCACAAATTTTAATTTTTGTGCTTTAATGTGAAAGTGTAGTTTTGTAGTTGAAGTACAGAAAATTTAAATTTTATTCCACGGCTTGAGTTTGCGTGGAAGGATTCATCTAATAAAATATGATACAAAAATATGAATTCGACTTTTTTGGTGTTACAATCCATTTCAAATTCAGTTCAGCAGACTAAAATATGAAAAACACTACCAGCCAGGGAAAGTAAAAGCTATCATGTGCTACCTTTGAGAAACATGAAGCCAGCCAGTCACAGGACGGAATAACACACTCAGAGGAAAGAGCTATCTGCCCTCTTCCACATCCACATACATTATGTAGTCCCTGTAGTTCTGTGCTGTTCTGTGTTTGTCTTGTGTAGCACCTTGGTCCTGGAGAAACGTTGTTTCGTTTCACTATGTACTTGTATATGGCTGAAATGACAATAAACTCCACTTGAACTTGAACTTGATGAGCTCACAGACGCCCATAATTGGCTGGTGTTGGTGTGATTGACAGGGGAGAGAGAGTAAGCTCCTCCCACCCAGACAGCACAGGCAGTTTTGCTCTCTTGGGCTCCCAGCCACGGATGGCTGTGACATCATTGAGACACGAACTCACAATCTCCAGACAACAAGGTGAATGCTTTTCGTTTGACTTTTTTTTTTTTTTTTTTTTTTTTGCAAAAACAGTGCTGTCTGTAATCTTTTTTTTGTGCTGGGATAAAAAAAAATGCAAATCATATCACACACACACTGTAAACATAACACTCCAGTCGTAGCTTGCTGTCTAGATGAGATTTATTGTTCTTAGTAATAGGAGATTGTTTGTCTTCACTGTAGCTTTAGAGGAAGAAAATCAAGAGAATTTGACCTGCATGTGTGACATGATTGTATGTAGCTACAGTTAAAGTGAGACGTGACATTACATACGAGTGAACGTCCCAAAAATATTCGCCTTGTTACTGAAATATTTGTGATTCAACATTTCATAAATCTCCTTATAGTCTCACTGTATTTTCACGGTCACTTTGTCCTCCATGTTTGTTTGTTTGTCGATTGTTTTGTTTGTTTGGTGAGATTTATCGTTTTCAGTAATGCAGATGAAGTAAAGATTGGTGTAACTTTGGTGCTGAGGAGGTTGTTTGTCTTCGCCGTTGCTTTTAAGGAAGAAAATCTGAGCTGCTTGTGAGACTTGACTGCATTCAGCCTCAGTTTAAGTTGTTCACGTTGTTACTGAAATATTTGTGATTCAACATGTTGTAATGCAGTAACAAGACTGTTTTTTTTCACCAGCACTTTGTCCTCCATGTTTGTTCATCTCGCTTGTCTCACAGCTTGAGACCTGATTGCGCAAGAAAAAAATAAACGCTTGACGTCACTCTGCGCTTTTCTGAACTTTGGAAGCTCTGTGACCAAACTTTTTTAAAAAAAGTGTCCCCTTCCTATAGGATATAAATTACAAAAAAATATTTCAGAAGTTTAAAGGGTTCATTGGAGTGATATTTTTTACAGAAAGTCAGACTGAGTATTTTTACGAGAGGAACCATCTTCATAAATGTGGCCACTGAGTGAACCATTAGCAGTTGTGAGTGTTTGTGTGGATGCGGATGTGGAGCGGTATGACTCAGTGCCTGTCTCTGGTGGTGAATTTGGGGTGACTGAGTTTACTAAGCAGTGTTACGCCTGACAAAATTTAACCCACAACTGCAATTATCATTTTTCCACACAGGCTTTCCTAGAAAGAAACCGTTGGTTGAATAAGTGGGGTCATGCACCCAGACATGAAGTCTGCTCAGGCTAAGTGTAAGCAAAATATCCATTACATTAACAAAACCATGGGCCTTTTTTCAGGAATATTGTCCTCTTACTTGAATTGTTGCGTTTCACTGGCACGGACCCGTTGGTTCCGTTGGTCTTTTTGGGTTGGTTCTTGTCCAGCTTCTGTTTGGCAGCTAAACCGTTGACAGTCGTGGCTTTCTTTCCCTTCATCTGATTGACAGGTTGAACACACACACTGTAAGTGATCATTCAAAAAAACCTTTTTTTCCCTCAGAACAAGCGGGAGAAATTCTAAGTTTAAGTTATAAGAGATCTAAAATACAGTCAAAGTGCAAAAGTTTGCATCCCCAATCAAAACATTACCGTCGGTAGTTACATATCCACATTTATAAATAAATTATATTGCCTATTAAATTGATTCATTCATTTCTTTCATTCATGTTCAGTGTGTGTATGCATTCAGGGTGTATTCCTGCCTCACTCCCAGTGTTCCTGGGATAGACTCCGGATCCAGTGCAACCCTGACCAGGATATAGTGCTTACTGTAGATGAATGAATGAATGAATGAATCTTTAGTATATCCTAGGAACACAGGACTTGAGGCAGGAATACACCCTGATCACCACAAATCTTTAATTTCATCAAAATTCTAATCCAATTATTAAAGGAATTTGACAAATCTATTTATAATCTCTAATTTCTGCCCATTCCCACCCACTAACCAATGCTAACTTTTGCGTACTCTGCATGTTTTCAAACTGCTGCTCATGTTGCATCACAGGGCAGCATAACACACTCGGAGGAAAGCACTATCTGCCCTCTTCCGCATACATGCCCATAATGATTGACAAGGGTGAGAGAGTATGCCCCTCCCACCCAGAGAAGGCTCTCTTAGACTTCTGGTTACAGATGGCTGTGGAATTGTTCAAATTCAAACCATAGGGTGAGCGCTTTTCTGTTGTTCCCTGACAAACCTATTTAACGCTGAAATCCCATGTTGGTAGCTCATTAGATAACTTCTGCGTGCCCTGCTCGAACATTCACACACCTACATTGTTATCATAAGCATTTAGTAAATACATCAAACTTCTCAGATGTGTATTTAAGAAGAGAATTTATTCCTATGTATTCCTACATCTCCTGAGCAGACAGTGATAGAAACAGAGAAACGTTAGAAAGTGTTATAAAGCAGAGAGTCTGTGTTAGTCACCTGAGAGGTAGCGTTAGCAGCGGAGGAAGAGGAAGCTGAGGAAGAAGAGACGGGCGTTTTGTAATGGCCAGAGGAAGATGGTGGCCAGCTCAGTTTGGACGAGGAGCGGGTCTCCAGTTTGGGGGAAGGCATGTTCTCATAGAGCTCAGTGTTCTCATAGTGAGTCTCAAGAGAACCGAGCTGTGGGTCCTTCTGAGAGGCAAGCAAGAAAATGAGGGGAGAGAGGAGAGGGAGAGAGGAGACCGAAAGAAGACAGGGAAAGAAAAGTGAGGGGAGGGAGAGAGAATGAGAGAGGAGAGTGAAAGAGAAGGGGGAAAGAAGAGAGAGAAAGAAGAGAGGGGAGAGAAAAAGAGAAGAGAGAGAGGAGAGAGTGAAAGAAAAGAGAGGAAAGGGTGAGAAGAAAGACAGAGGAGAGAGAAAGAGGACAGGGTAAAGAGAGAGGGAGAGAGAGAGAGAGAGAGAAGAGAGTGAGGGGAGGAGAGAGAGGTGAGAGATTAAGTTGAGAGGAAAGGAAGAGAAATGAAAGTCGGGGAGTGGAGAAAGGGGGAGAGTGGTCAAAGAGAGAGAGGAGAGAGATAGAGGAGAGAGTGAAAGAAAAGAGAGGAAAGGGTGAGAAGAAAGACAGAGGAGAGAGAAAGAGGACAAGGTAAAGAGAGAGAGAGAAGAGAGAGAGAAGAGAATGAGGGGTGAGGAAAAGAAGAGAAATGAAAGTCGGGGAGTGGAGAAAGGGGGACAGTGGTCAGAGAGAGAGGAGAGAGATAGAGGAGAGTGTGAGGAGAGAAAAAAGGAGAGGGAAAGAGGAGAGAGAAAGAAAGAGAGGAAAAAGAGTAGAGATTGAGGAGAGGAAAGGAACAGAGGTGAAATTGTGAGAAGGGAGGAGAGTGGACAGAGTAAGAGGAGGGGGAGAGAGGAGAGTGCAAGGAGGGAAAAAAGAAGAGAAAAAGAGAGGATAGAGGACAGAGAAAGAGAGAGGAGAAACCAAAGGACAAAGAGAGAGTGATGAGAGACAGAGCGGAAAGAAAAAGGAGAGAAAGAGGAGGGAGAGAAAGAGGAGGGTGAGAGGAGAGGGTAGCAATCAATCATGAGATGTGTGTGTGTGTGTGTGTGTGTATGCGAAAGAGAGGGGAGAGAGAAACGGACGTACGTGTGTGTGAAACCATACCGATCCGTTAATGCAGGGAACGTCATCATAGTGCAGAGCCACACCTGAGGGCCGGGCGTAGCCGTTCACCGGGTTATCCAGGTACGGGTTGGGAGAAATGGCTCGCTTACTGGTGAAGCTGAGAACAAACAGCACCAGAACGTTCAGACCGCACCGGCGTCAACACAGAGACATACACACTGCAGGATTTCACATGGAATATATCCATTACATATAATACGTCTGACGGATTTTATATCTCGCCACTCAAAGAATGAAACAGCGTTATAATGAAAACGCTAAGAGATCTAAAAACCCAGAGTGCAAAAGTTTGTACACCCTGGTTTCTTGTTTTTGGGTGAAAAAAAGCAATATACACCTCTATTTTAAAAGTAAGTATACGCATACAGTTATACTACATATTATGTAATATATATCCTTATGTATATGTATAAACACTACACGCTATACTGTATATGATATAATATAATATAATAAATAAAATACAGAGATGTAGGACAGATTTCTGCTCCTCACCAGAAGGACTGCTTGGCCAGCTGAATGACATTTGCAGTGGTCTCCACATCTATGTAATCATAGTGTAGAGTGGCAGGGTCTGTCGTAGAGCCCGTCTCTGCCAGTAACACCCCCAGCCACCGACCCATGCTCTCAGAGGACGAGGCCTGACACACACACACACACACACACACACACACACACGTTAATACCAGCCCTTACAACTCATCAACAGAGTGAATTACAGTTAATAACAGATCTCTCACCTCAAGCACAGCCACTTCCTGTCCATTCCTCAGCAGCCTAAAAGCAAACGGGTGTTTGGAGTCGAGCCCGGGGATGACCTCACATCCACGCAGGGGCAGCGAGGCCATGTGCGTCTTCAGATCCTCCCGGTCCTTATGCAGCAACAGCTGGTTATCCTTCAGCCGACACCACCTCTCTCTCCAGCGGTTGTTGGACAGCACATTCAGATAGCCTGGCGGTGACGGAAGAGACAAAAATAAATGCATGCCAAGGGTTCAGGACTTTTTTTTTTTTTTTAAAGTTAAAAGCTAGCTATTCTTTCAGAAATGTCAATTAGGATTTAAAATCATTCAAATAATTCATTATCAGCTGAAAATTGTTATTGTTCCACACACAGAGTGACCATTAGCAGCATTTCCGGTATCCTTTAGCGAAGCTGAAAAATGTGTCACTTTCTTGTTTTAGATTTACTATTTATTTCTCCAAAGTAACGTCCCTTTGTAACTGATATTAATTCAATTTTACATTTCTTTAGCGACTCAGGATCCACGAAAAAAAATCCATCATCTTCAACTCGTCCTTAGGCAGCATTTTATTTTTTTCCAACACACAGCCAGGATGAATCCCAAATTATTTTTTGCAGTTTTCCTTCCTAAATTTAGGAAGGAAACACAACTTTTCGAGCTTCTACACGTTCTGTGTCAAAGGCCGACGTAACACACTCAGAGGAAAGAGAGCGCTATTCACGCTCTTCCGCATGCATGAGCTCACAGACGCTCATGATTGGCTAATGTCAGTGTGACTGACATGAGATAGAGAGTATGCCCCTCCTACCCACACAGCAGGGCCAATAGTGTACTACGTAGGTGTGTTGTAAACCCTAAATAGTGCTCTACATGTACTCTCATCATCATCATCATCATCATCACAGCTGACTTCTCTCTAACCTCGTCCTCTGGTCTTACCGCTGGTAGGGACATCCTCCTCCGCAGATGACGTCTGTTCATCCGTGGATGGCTTCTTTTTCCCCAGACTGATGATCTTAGTGATTTTCTTCCCTGCCACCTTCCCCACTGTGCCTTTCTGTTCAGTCTTCGAATTCTTCTTCCCTTTAGCTGGAGTAAAAACATACAGATTATGTGAGTGCTCCTGAAATGCACTTCTTATGCACTAGCCCATATTACAAGATTTGTAAATCCTTTAATGATGCTGAAACCGTGACACATGCTAGAATACATTATGATTTTTTTTTAAAACCATGTACAATGTGTTAAGAATACATGAACTTAAAGTGATTTCCAGTTCAATTCCATTTTATTTAGCACTTTTAACAAGAATAGTCACAAAGCAGCTTTACAGAAATCTGGATATTTATTTAGATCCCTAATGAACAAGTGATAAGGAAAAACCCCAAAACAATATGAGGAAGAAAGCTTGAGAGTTTAAACAAAAAAGTTTCAAATATACTTTACATACTTTCTGTGTATTATGATGCAAGTACTATATGAGGAATAAACCACTCCTTGTCATGCTGTTATAGGAACATAATCAACAACAGGGTGCTATGATGAAGCAGAGATCCAGTTACCTCTGCAAAGTTGATTATTTTCCTATAATATCACATCCCAAAGTGTTTTTATCGGTTTATAGTTACATTTAATGTTTTGGAGCATCTGTCAAACAAGTTAGTTCCTGTTCTCACTTATTTTATAGCAGCTATAAACAGCTGTTCCCTCACCAGCCTCTCTTTTTTCTCCCTTGAAGTTAATAAGTTTTTTTTTTAAAATGCAGCTTGTCATGTTACAGAGAAACCAGAAGCCCGTCTGTCCCGAAGATATCGGAAAACTTACTGACTGTTACAAAACAATGACACTGGAGACTCCTTCTATAAATGTTTATAAATGTCTCTTTACAGAAAACTTCATCATATCAACAATTACACACATTTTTTTTTGTTAATATTAGACTACGTGAATCATCCGCCATACAAATCCCTGTGAATGAGCTGTTACTATAGAAACGATAACGTATTAGAACGAGCGCATTAATATAAACCTGTGATTTGCAGCTGCACTACTGTCAGAGCTGCTGTTATAGAAAATAAATCAACATCTTCTGACCAATCAGAATCTAGGCTTCAACTGCACTAGATCATGTGTCCAGTACACTTTAAAGAAAAAAGTGAGAGAAAATTAAAAAAAGATAGCTGGAGAGAATGCACATATATAGAAATAGAGAAGAGGGACGAGGCTGGGACACTGAAACCATCGAGACATTTGACTGAAGAAGATTACATCTGTGCTGGAGACTTCTTTAATTAAAGCTAAGCTCATGTGTGCGCTGATCCCGCTACAGCAGATCCAGGCCCGAGGGCAGAAACCAGAGACGCAGATGCAAAAGCAATTCAGCCTCTTTTATAGGACTTCTATTGCATTTCTCTCTGTTTGAACACGAGGAAAAAATTCAGCGATCAGTCTAATTTGATTCCACGTAGTCCGAGCAGTTGCACGAGCTGGAAAGAATGCGGTTAATTGAATGAATCCATGCGGCGAGCCGTTTCTTTATCCCTCCTCGTTGTCCTTCTTCTTTTCCTCATCAAAGCGAGGGCGGTGGCAGGGCACCGGTGTGACGTAGGCACATCTGGAGCGGTCATTACACTTGCAGACGTGAGATTAGATAAGGCTGGACGATGAGGTTAACGTTTCTCTGGTTAGATAATGTAAAAATGACTACCAGGTTGTAGGTAAGTGTTAAAATGAACTCCGGGGTCCTATAGGGTGCTGGTTAGTGTTATAGTCCGAAGCTAAAAAAGAGGGTCTCAAAAAGATTTAAAAACTGTAACCATATCTGGGAAAGAGGTATCTATCCCCTTCACTCATAGCTGTTCATCTGTATTCACTTTAAAAAATAATACCACATTAATATCACTGTGTGGCTACGAGACAAGAAAATCAATCACACAATTCATGCTAGCTGCACAGATCTAACTGCACTGGAATTCATCCCCATTAGACAATTCTTCCCCAAAGTCCACAGGCTGAAAATCCACAGCCCTGAAGCAGACGGAGGTTTAATCCCAGCCTGGGCGAAGCCTGGATAAAAAGAATCCAATTATCTTATTTCACGAGCATCCGCCGATCTTGTCTTTGACATCGCTCATATGGAGGAAGCGTCAACGTCAAATGGACATGGAGTTCATCAAAATCACCTCGTACATATTTCGCTCAGGAGAGAAGCTGTAAAGCGGCTCAGGGATTTATGACATACTTTAAATTTAGGGCGGTTGTTTAAGGTTGGACAAACAAACAGAATTTACAGGCTTTCGCTCTACTCTTGGCTGTAAATTACACTAGTTACTTCAAAAGACTTCAAGTTCAGTCCAAAAAACAGCACATGATCAACTGATATTAAACTGGTGTATCTTATGTAAACATTTCTGAAAATTGAGTGTAAACATGCAGATGGCATTTCCACCTAGATGCACTTTGGTTTTGGAGCACTTCCTCTTTCACCAATTCAATTCAATTAAACTTTTATTGCCATCGTACATATACAGGGGTTACTACAATCTGATTTGGCATTCACTGTGTTCAGGAATGTAAAGTGCAGCATGGATATGTTATTTATATGTTATTCTCCACTCTCCATTTGTGTTCCTCAGGTTTTTCCAGACAGCACACTTTTTTCAGTCTAAAAGTTAATGGTTTTATTTTTGGCTGTTCATGTGAATATTTTCCACCCTGTGGTTCTTTTATAATGATGTCACTTGCATGCCCACACACACCCACACACACTCACACACAGACATTCTACAAACCTTTACAACAAACTACAAACTTTCCAACTTTACAACAAATTACAAAACCTGAGAACTTTACAACATACTACAAAACTTTACGGCATGCTACAAAACCTGAGACCTTTATGGCATGCTCCAAAGAGTTAGAAATTTACAACATACTACCAAACTTTTCAACATACTACAAACCTGAGAACTTTACAACATGCTACAAAACCTTACAGCAAACTAGAAAACTTGAGAATTTTACAACATACTACAAAACTTTACAGCATGCTACAAAACCAGTGACCTTTATGACACACTACAAAATTTTACAACTTTACAATGTACTACAAAAATTTACAATAACTTTACCACATATTTAAAATTTAAAACATACTACACAGTTTTACAATTTTACAACATACTACAAAACAGCAGATGATCAGCTGATATTAAACTGGTGTATCTTATGTAAACATTTCTGAAAATTGATTGTAAACATTCAGATGGCATTTCCACTGAGATGCAGTTTGGCTTGGAACATGTCACACCTCCTCTTCACCAGTTCAATTAAACTTTTATTGCCATCGTACATATGCAGGCGTTACTACAATCTGATTTGGCATCCACTGTGTTCAAGAATGTAAAGTGCAGAATAGATTTGTTATTAAAGGTCATATGAGATGCCTGCATATGCGTTTAGAATAGTGCAAATTAGCCATAAAATAACAAAAAGATAACACCGAGAGCTAGATGAGCTGTTGCCACCATCTTGGAAGCAACTCCCCACGCATGTGGTAAAATGGCCGACACAGAGTCACAGAGTCACAGTGAGTGGAAGACTGACACTTGTGCTAACTAGCATCTAGGTGGAATTACTCATGGAAGAAATACTGTATACTAGGCCAGAAAACTTGGAATTTTAAACAAACACTAAACACCTACCTCTTCACCAAGAACTTGACACAAACACTTCTAATTAAAGAATAATAATCCCTTATCGTATGTGTTTTCTTTCATGATGACTCACGTCCTATAATAGGGTTCTAGCTTGATGTTATTCTTTGAGGATATGTTTTTTAATTCAGACTATAAACTACTTCTGTAAGTTGCTCTGGAAAAAGGCGTCTGCTAAATGCTGTAAATGTAAAACTGAACTTGCTGATAGGGATATGTGTCTATTTTTCTGCAGCAATTCTTCTTTCGTGTTCCTCAGTTTTTTTTCCAGACAGCAAGCTTTTTTCAGTCTAACAGTTAATGGTAGAATTTTATTTTTGGCTGTTCATGTGAATATTTTCCGCCCTGTGGTTCTTTTCTAATGATGTCACTTGCACACACACACACACACACACTCACATACATATTCTTCTATCTTCGTGAGAATCTTCGACTGACATAATGATTACTGTAGTAAATTAATGCTTAACAATATATCTCAATATATTTTTGTGAGAACCATGTATGTCCTTACTACACTTTGTCACAATGCAAAGTGTAAAGTTGTAAAAAAGTTGTAAAGTCTTGTAGAATGTTGTAGTGTTGTAAAGTTTTGCTTTATTTTGTAAAGTTGTAATGTTTTATAGTATGTTGTTAAGGTGTAAGATTTAGTAGTAAGTTTTAAGGTTTTTTAGTATGTTCTAAATGTTTTATGTACGTTGTAGGATTTTGTAGAATGTTGTAAAGTTGTATAGTATGTCAAAGTTTTGTAGTATGTTGTAAGATTTTGTAGTATGTTGTAAATTGGTAAGATTTTGTAGTATGTAAGATTTTGTAGTATATTGTAAAGTTGTAATGTTTTTTAGCACGTTGTAAAATTTTGTAGTATGATGTAAGATTTTGTAGTATGCTGTAAAGTTTTGTAGTATGTAAGATTTTGTAGTATGTGGTAAAGTTGTATGTTTTGTAGCAAGTTGTAGGATTTTGTAGTATGTTGTAAATTTCTTACATTTTCTAGCATGTTGTAAGACTTTGTAGTACATTGTAAAATTTCGTAGTATGTTGCAATGTTTTGTAGTATATTGTAAAGTTGTAATTTTTTTGGCATGTTGTAAGATCCTGTAGTATGTTGTAAAGTTGTAGCATTTTGTAGTATGTTGTACAATTTTGTAATATGTTGTAAAGTTATTACATTTTGTAGTATGTGGTAAAGTTTTGTAGCATGTTGTACAGTTTTGTTGTATGTAATCTTTTTCACGAGTACACACCACCATGTAATGCCACGACACACAGTAGAAAAAGAAAAACTGTGTCAGACTGTGACAAACACAAAGTATAGTAATATTGTTGCATGGTTTACATGACTCTGTATCCTAGACACGCAAATTTATTGATGTAGAGTGATTTACCTGGATCTTTTCCATCTGAGACACCATTTTCATGACTGGGCTCTCCATCAGAACTCGGTCTGTCACAGGACAACTTCTGCAAGAGTCAAAAATTCATAAATGTAAAACATCAGATACAGATACACAAATAGCCAGCCAGTGGCTTTCTATTGTGTAAAAAAAAGTATGAGTATACAGATGGATGACAAAGAACAAATGTTAGAGTAACACTTTCTATGAAGGCTGTATGTATAACCTATGACCTATGGATATATTCTTACATTCACACATTGTTATAATGCTTTATGAAATAGTTTATAGCAAAGTTTATAATGCATCTATGAATTGTTACCAGAATGCATTGTAAGTGTTTTTTATAACAATCACTAATACCAAAGTGAGTGTAATCTGCTGAGTGTAGATTTGCAGTATGCTGTAAATTTGTATTTTTTTGTGGTATGATGTAAAGTTGTAAACATACTACAAAAACTTACAACTTCACCACAAAATACAAAACTTTACAACATACTACAAAACCTGACACCTTCACAACATGCTACAAAACATGAGAACTGTACAACATTCTAAAAAAATCTCATGACATACCACAACACTTTACAACCTTACAACATACAACAAAACTTTACAACAAACTACAAAACCTGAGAATTTTACAACATACTACAGAACTTTATAGCATACCGCAAAAACAGAGACTTTTAGAGAATATTACAAAACATTACAGCTTAACAACATACTACAAATCTTTACAACGTACTACAAATTTTTACAACTTTACAACATACTGCAAAACCTGACAACTTTACAACGTACTACCAAACTTTACAACAAACCCTGAGAATTTTATAGCATACTACAAAACTTTACAGCATACTACAAAACCTGAGACCTTTATGACATATTTCAAATGGTTACAACTTTACAATGCACTACAAAGTTTTACAACAAACTTTACAACATATTACAAAACATTAAACTTTACAACATACATAAAAAATGATGTAAATCATATGTTACAGTCTTCATGCTGAACACATCTCATTCCAAATGTTCATCACTCCAGTAAAGTTTCAGAGGTGTGTTTAATCGATGTAAAGACGTACTGAAACTGTTCTTGAGGCTAAGTTTGGCTCGACGCCTTACGTACACACTTTTCCTTTAATTTGTCAACCGTCTGTATTTTTTTTTACAGAGAAAAGACTTAAGAGCATCTGTTTGGTATTAAGTGTGGATAATTATGGCTTTGACACACTGTGCCAGTTTAAGAGTTGTGTGTAATTAAACGTATTAAAAGAGCTCTAGATCTCTATCTCACACACACACACACACACAGACTTGTGCACAAATAAACCAAAATACAATAAAATCTAATGATCAGCTTGAGTTTGTTTAGAGAACAGTAATAAGGAAAGCAGAACTGCAATGTATTTATTTAAAAGTAAACAAGCATATTTTTAAAGATTATTTGAGATGATTTTGGATAGTTAAACAGTTTTTAAGATAACCATTACAAATGAATAATATATATAATATACATATTAAAATATATATAATATGTATAATGGATGGAGCCACAATCACACATCAGACATATGATTAATGCTGCCTTCATGTGCTATGGGAACTGAAGTGGTAATTACGAGTATGTCGTGTTCAAGTGCTTTGTTGTCGGAAAGAACATGAAACATGGACGACGCCAGGTTCATTCATAAATATTACTTTTTTCTTTTACTTTTATTTTGACACCATAACACATTACTCAGCTAGCTAGCCTGCTGAATGGAACGTCAGTCAAATACAAGCTATTTTCACGGTGTACAAATGTACAACTTTACAACTTGCATCGAATGGCTGCTGATACACATCAATGGATATGACCAAAACGGCAAGCGCTAACAATCAGCTGCACTTAGAAAAATGAACAAAACCTATCATTCATTCAGTACATAAACTGTTCTCTCCTCCGCCATGTTAAAAGTTTAGGACTCCTCCAATCTCGGAAACTCGGGTATCAAAATTATCTCAGAGTGTCCCAGCCATAATTATGACTTGAGGGGTCATTCATGTGTAACTTCCTAGTGGGAAACTCGTATTTACGATAATTCCTATAGCACGTGAAGGCAGCATAGTATGAATGCCTAAACATGTGAATTATCCATTCTTTTTTCCGACTTTACCTTTTCCAGCTCGGCTTTGTTAACGGAAGATCCGGACACGGCTCCGTCAGAGTCCACTGCTCCGGTCCCGTTAGCACACACCTCTCTCATCACCTTATACAGAAAACAAAACACACACTCAGGGCTCTGTATCACATGTTACTCGGGATCGTACTGAGTATCGTCACAAAGACTCAAAGTATTGGCACCCCTGGGTATATTCGGGCTGGTTGCTACCATTACAAAAATTCTATGTGCTCAATAGGAGCTCAGTGAAGCAGACAAAACCACTGTAATGAAAAACAAACAAACAAACAAAAAAACAGACCACCAAAACAACATCTTTAATAATGAATTTTTGACAGTTTTGTTTAATAATGAATACTGAGGTTTTTAATAATGAATATTAAGGGGTATTTTTAAACAATGGATTTTGAGGTTTTTTTTATTGAGTTTATATTAATGGAGTTTTAGGGATTTTTAAAGATGAATTTCAATGTGTTTTAATAATGAACTTTGAGGGGTTTTAATAAAGAATTTAGGGTTTTAAAATAATAAATAATAAAGGTTTTATTAATAATTAATTTTGCAAGTTTTTTTAAATAATGGATTTTGAGGGATTTTTAGATAATGAAGTTGGAGGGGTTTTAATAATGAATGTAGAGTTTTTAAATAAGGAATTGAGAGATTTTAATAATTATTATTGTGGGGTTTTTATAATGTATTTTGAGGGGTTTTTTTTAAATAATGAATTTTTGTGTAATACCTTTCATTACCTGTCATTATGTTTCTGAGGAGAAGAAGGTAAAAACACAGTAGTAAGAAATCTCCAATTAAAGGCTTATTCACAGTTATCCAGAAAGCTTCACCATTCCACCATGCAACACACAGCGGTGGCATGTCATGCAGTCAGAGCTGTTCCATGCATCAGTGCTCTCCCTGCAGTCTGCATGACTGAATGACACATCTGAAGCCTGTATAAATCCACACACAGGCATAATATTACTTCATACGAACAAAGCCAGAAGCAAGACAGATGCCCCCTCAAATCAGAAGGTCAGGAAGGTCTCCTCAACCCAGAGTTCAGCAAGTGACATCAAATCAACATGGCTGCTCACAGCATGAACAGTCAACACAGAAGGACTTCTTTATCTTTAAATGAGTATTTACTTTACATCAATCAACATACACATATTCACTTTAAATCTGTAACACTGTACAGTCTGCAGGTAAATACACCTACATCACTCATTACAGCTAGCTGGCCAGATTGTTACTAACAAAATAGAGATGGACATGGAGGCGTCCATAGTTTTTCTTCTCACTTTATTACTTGAGTGCACAGATGTTGAAATTCTGAGTCCCAGCTTCCAGGTTAAGTCAAACGCAGCATGAATCCTGGTGTGATATTAATCGACAACATTTATTTTACCGCATCGTAGATACTGTGATAAAATGAAAATAGCTCCGCCTACAAGACAAATTAAACTCAACCACGCACCTGTGGACAGGGATAGCGGACTGCTCTGTAACCAGTGAACTGCTCTGTAACCAATGAGCTGCTGTTTCACTATTTGTTGCCCTCTACTGGACAAACTGTATCAATGAATAAAATCAATTAGCAAATTGTGTATATTGAGTTCAAGGTTCAAGGTTCTTTATTTGTCACATACATTATATGTGATGTATTAATGCAGTGAAATGTTTCTCCTTAGTGCCTCGTCCCACAGTGCAACAGTGATATAACACTATTACATGTTACATAATGTTGTTATGTTACATAATAAAACAGAATATAACAAAAACCGAATATAATAAAAGCAGAATGTATTGAATAAAATATAAATATAAAATTGAATAGAATCTAGTAGACAAACTATAGACGTTATATGTAAAAATATGTTTAGATTTTTGTATATATATGAAATTTGGTTCAGTTCTTATTCTTATTCTTACTATTATTATTTACTACTTTTTATCCCGATAGTGAAATGTGTAATAAAATAAACTACAGATTTAAATTGTCCACTATTTTAGTGTAGCTCTTTTGATTAGTAACTAACAAGCGCTAACAATTAGTTTCATTTAGAAAAGTGAACAAAACCTATCATTCAGTACAGAAACTGTTCTCTCCTCCGCCATACTGAAAGTTTAGGACTCTTCCAATCTCGGACACTCGGGTATCAAAATTATCTCAGAGTTTCCCAGTCATAATTATTACTTGAGGGGTCATTTATGTGCAACTGCCTGATGGGAAACTCGTATTTACGATAATTCCAATAGCACATGAAGGCAGCATAGTATGAATGCCTAAACATGTGAATTATCCATCCTTTTTTCAACTTTACCTTTTCCAGCTCGGCTTTGTTAACGGAAGATCCGGACATGACAAATTGAGGTTTCATATAAAGCACAGGTGTCAAACTCAAATTCTACTCAAATAAAGAAGAACTAACAGAAACTACTAAAGTGTATGTACTATTAGGTCATAGGTATTGGATACTAGGGTTAGCCAATTGGGATGCTGCATTTTGTGTTTGAAAGCTACTACCCAGATATCTACACTATAAATTTATTTATAGTTTATAAGTAAATAACTTTATTATTTATTAACATGTTATTTTAATCATTTTCAGTCGAACTCTCAAAGCTTTTTTATGGCAAAGTTATTAATATGGAAAGACTGTTTGGCGGTAAATTGTGCCTTAAATGATTAAGTACAAATTAGTGTCATCACTTCACCGCTCTTACTAGTGTCGAACATCCCCCTGAAATGTGTCACGATTTTATTTTGTATATTTCCTCGTTCCACTGAAATTCATTTCTGCACGTGCCACTGCCAGCACAACACACGACATGCTTCTGAATCGTTTTTTGAAGTGAGTGTGATTTACATCAAGCACAGCACACAGGCATTGATGTTAACCTGCGTTTCAGACCGCGGTCAAGCCAGTTGTGATAGAAACCAGAGTGCATGTATACAAACACCTGTTCACGATAACAACCCTTTGGATATTTTAAAAAGTGCAAAAATGGCTATGGCTCGTCGGTTTTAGTTAAGGAGAGTGAGATGTGTTCGTGTACACTGTACAATTGCGGTCGCTACACTACGGATCTCCTGTGAACTCTGGATAGTGTGAAAATGTTGCGCAGTAGTGTAGACCTACAGTACCAGTTCGCTACTATTTTTTACAAGTTCACAAGGGACAAATGAAATGTAACTGAGAGCCACAGGCCTTGTGTTTGATAAATGATATAAAGGAACGATCAGCGACTTTAATGGGTGTAAGCTGAAGCTCGCTCCACCGTTAACAGCCATGCCCCTAAAACTCATGCTAAACACCCGAAGCTTTCTGAAAATCAACATGATTGACAGGTGAGTAGAGAGGTCTCCTTGTCCTGATTGGTTGTAGTGCCACTCTGGGGAGATGAGAGCTTCCCCTCTTAGCAGATATGAACATTACTGATACCACCTTCAGCATTGAAATGTCTCTGAGATTCTGCTAAGAGATGTTCATCATCTTGGACTCAGAAATGAGCCGTTTCTATGGAAACGCACCCAATATATACTGCGGTGGTTGGTAAATAGGAATACGAAGCTAAATTAAAAACTTGACATAAATTAACATTCCTAAATAACAAGGAATATTTATTAAGACAGGAATAAATGTCTGTTTACAAGGTTTTATACCACGGCACTGTTCAGAAGCTGGTGATTAATTTTCTACAACAGCAGCTCTGACAATAATGCAGCTTATGTTAATGTATGTTATCGTTTCTATAGTAACAGCTCATTCGCTGGGATTTGTATTGCGAATACTCCACATAATCTGGTCTAATAAACAGATTTAAGAAATAAACCTTGATTACAAAAGGCCCACAGCCTTTTTTTTGTTTGGAAACTTGTTTGTTTGGAAACACAAATAAATCAGCATTTAACAACGGCAATGATTAATGTCGCCATATTCATTAGCACACACACACACACACGGTAAATAGACAGGCAAACCAAAGCAAGGTGCAGGAGCAGACATTCACACAGCGCTGACTCGGCATGTCCATACAACTGAAGCGGCAGTTCATCACAGAAACACACACACACACACACACACACAAGGCAATGCCTTACCACATCAGCCAGAGGAGAGACAGGTGACAGGGAAGGCAAAAACAAAGATAGATATAAAGAGAGAAGAAGAAAGCCAGGACCTCCATGTGCCTGACCAAAGACCCGGATCAGAGGAGCTGTAGACAGAATAAAAAAATCTGAACCAAGAAAAGAAAAGAAAAAAACACACAGAACACAACTAACATGAGAATTAGTCCTGGAACGAATTATCAATAAAGCAGGGTAACATTTTCCATAAACAGGACATTAGCTAATAATTACTGGATGCAGTTTTAATAAAGTATCGAAGCCCCCCGGTGTCGTTTAGAGAAGCGCTTACTTCACTTCTGCGTGATTTAACAACTAAAGACTGAGAACGTTTCCCTCCGGACAGCTAATGTTCCCTCTGATGGCTCTCATATGAAAGCGGTTATGTTCTAGGGCATTGCAAAAGAGATGGAGAGCGACAGTAAAAGAGGGGTGGAGAAGAAAATGTAAGCTCCATCAAAGCAATCCATCACTCACACACACACACCCATGGGGAGTGTATTCACTCACACATTACAATACTAATGATGTGGAGAGAACATGCGTGTCTTCACCGATGGTGTGTATCACCCGCTACGTAAAAATCAAACAGCGTGTAAATGAAACGTGAGAGCACAGCGAAAGACAGTAAGGGTGTGGGATGGATTTATGTGGGATTGTAAAAACACTGACGTTTATTGCTCCAGTATGCTTTCAATACACAGAGTATTTGGGTTTGCCCTTTTCCTAAATACAGACCGTGCCAAGGCAGGCTTTCACACCCACAGATCAATAAACACACCCTCATTAACACATGCAGATGAAGAACAGACTCTGCTTCGTCAAGAAAAAAAAATGCGGAGTATACCGGAGCTAACGTGTTTTGCAGGTGTTCCGCAGTATTAAACTGACAAAAACTGTCACAAGTTGTTCTTTAATAAATAAAATATTGAACTTGTTGACAAATTGCTGGAGTATAAGATGAAGAAAACACTCTGGGGAGGTGCTGTTATAGGACAATAATCAACTTTGTGGTTCGTGGTAATGGTAACTCTGCTTGATCACACCACCTCATCACTGATTATTTTTCTATAAAGTGTTTTATTCCTACAGCAATTTGACAACAGTGACAGCAATATTTTTAAAGATACTAAGCCCGTGTTTGATGACACCTGACCCTTTTGGCTTATAAACAGATGATCCAACGCTCCCAGGCTACCCCGGAGCCCTGCGATGATCATTATAGCCGCTGTAGAGCGTCCACTACTGAGTCGAGTAACGATGCCGCTGGGAAACTGAAGAAAACAGATGTGGACGGAAAATCTCTCCTGCGCCATGTACACAGTAGACTTGTGGCTTTGTATACATCCTGTACTTACACTCTCACCTTACCTTACCTCAGCTTACCTTAACATGCACTGCTCTGTGCATTTACTCTTCTGTGCATTCATTGTTCTCTATTTACAGGGTGTCCCAAAAGTCTCCATGCATAGGGAAAATTAACACTTTTTAGTAAAATGTCTTCCAAAATGTCTTCTTTTTTAAGCCTTTAAGAATGCCTTTGACAAAAGATAATTGAGAATCATTCTCATGGCAGGATCGGGAAGCTGTCGCAAGATTGCGATGGACTTTAACAAGAAACATGGGAAGCACGTCACACACCACACTGTTCCCAAAGTTATTAACAAACTCAAAAAGACTGGAAGTGTTGCGGACCACCCGAGAAGTGAACGTCCACGAACATCCACTGATGCAGACCCAACCGACATGGCGCTGGCAGACGCGGTCCCCTGTGCATGGAGACGTTTGGGAACACGCTGTATTGTTAGTTGTTTATCTGGAGCTTCGTAAGTAAGGAATACTACGTAGGTGACAAATTAATAAAATCAGTAAACAGATGCATTGGTTAGTTAAATCTATAACACTGGGCATACAGTTTACTATTTTGAGAAGATAAATACATAAGGGTTAAATTCATCACTCATGTCACTAATGTTAGCTTGCTAGCTTGTTTGCTAGTTCATGAGGTTTTGGTGCTTGAGCAAAGGACAAGCTTTCATGGAGTTGGACATGTTTTTTTTTCACTTTGCAGCTCAAAAGTGATATAATTTCAAGTTCTCAGTTTCAGTTTCCCTCTTCTGAGTAACTGTATACTTTTTTTCTTGGTGTGTCTTTACCTTGAGCCACTCTTCAGCCTGCTCTTTGCTGTGCACAGCGAGCACCAGAGCGTCTGCCCCCTGGTGGACGATCTTCAGCTCGTGCTTCTTCTTCTTGCTGTCTTTGGGGATGTGAGTGACGCTGCAGCCGGAAAGGAGGAGCTCCATCTGAGGAGTCTGGTCTTTAGATGATTTATAGCACTGAGACACATGGAGAGATAGAGATAAAGAGAGAGAGAGAGAGAGAGAGAGACAGTTTTCTGATTTATTCACGCTAGAGGATCATTAATTTTTTTATATATATATCGGTGTTAATGCTCACGAGGAGTTTATTGTCCTTGATGACGCAGAGCAGTTTGGTCCACTGTCCGAAGCGTTTCTTGCGCAGAAGGAAAGCGCAGATGCGTGCGTCCTTCACTAAGTCCATAGACGCCTCCTCCGAGGGCCACTGATGGCGCATCTTCTGTCCCTTCCCATCCTCCTCTTCCTCATCATACGACTCGTATGAGCTGCTCATGGCGTCTGAGTCATACTCTGAAATGAGAGAAGAGAAGCCAGATAGAAACGAGATCCTGCTGTAATAATAATAATAATAATAATACGCCGTTTGTTCACGTGCCATATGTAACTGCATACTCATGATCAAAACATAATGTTTATACGCATGTGGGGAATCCAAAAGCACTTTTCTCTTTGAATTTTCTGTGATCTATAAACTCTTTTCGGTTTTTTTTTCCAAACGTGTTTGTGTTAAGAGTTCTGTGTGTGTTCTCACGGGAGGTGATGTATTCTGGAGCTTTCCCAGGACCCAGAGGCACGGCTTCCTCGTAGTAGCCCTCAGGAAGAGAGGAACTGGGCAGAGGAGGTGGTCCGTTATCAGGAGGCTGCAGACAGAGAGAGACAGAGAGAGAGAGACAGAGAGAGAGAGACAGAGAGAGAGACAGAGAGATTAGGGAAAAAGTACAAACAAAGTAAAATTAGGTAAAAGTTTAAAATAACTGTTGCTGCGTCTGACTTAAATTATACCCAGAATTATACCATGTCTTCTGTTCCACCTGTCAACAGAGTTTTTCTTAAACCAACAATAACTTTGTTGTGCAAAAATATTTTATAGAAATTTTTGTATTAGATTCAGGGATACATATTAACACACGCACATATGATGCTGTCTTACTCGAGCATCCAAATTATTCCTGTTTTGCTGATACTCATGTCACTATACCTGTACCTGATCTAGTACCCCACTCTAAAAGTGCATTATGGGTGTTCTCAAAACTTTTTGCCTCCAGGGATCTCTTTAACTGTAAAATAAATGTCATGGACCACTCAGAGCAAATGTAATTTTATGAACATAATTCATCAATTCGTTTAAACGTGTCGGCTATTAATCATAATTATAGAGCATTTATTCTTGAAATGTCTGCCAACAGAACGCATTAGTTCCAAGCCGATATTGCTCATAGGCCTATTTGCTTTTGAGTTATTAATCAGTGACCAGTCTAATAGGTTAATAACTATAATAACTCAGAAATAAATATAATAACTTTGATAATAATATGTTGTGATTTATGAATCTATGTCCATGCTTGCTGGCTAGATTGTTGCTTACAAAAGCTGGACATGGAGGCTTTCTCTTTTCTTCCCACGTTGTAACTCGAATGCACGGAGGTCCAGAATGACGTAATTATGAGTTCCAACTTCCAGCTTAACCCTAAGGATTGCTGGATTTCAGGATCCAAGATTTCAGATTATATTTTTTCTGTTCGAAAAAAAAAAACCCAAAGAATGAAATGTGCTTTCACTTTTTTGTAATCTGATAAGAAAAATAAGAAATAATCTGAGGCACTTGATTAATATCAATATCAAAACACGGACAAGACACGGGTCCTCATCTGCCAGGTTGCAGCACAGGTCCTCAGAAGTGATAACATGACGTGTGTTAATGTGTTTGAGGACACAGCAATGGGAAGCATCATTTATTAATGACAGCCATTAAAGGGAGAGATAAAAGTTAGAGGAGAGAGAGGGAGATCAAAACATTACGACATGGATCTGGGATCTGTAATGACGGTTATCTGAGCAAAGAATGAAAAAAATTTTTTGGCCACATATCGCTTCTGATGCAGAATCACTGATGAGAAAGATTTAAGTACCAGCAGCTGCTTTCTCATGAAAATATCACGGATCCCAAGCAGTGACCAAACTCCGAAAATGTTTTGCGTAGGACGATATGTTTAAATGATCGATGGCACAGAGAAAAAAGAAAACAAAACAAACATATGAATTAGTAAACTAGATAGATAGGCCAATAACAGAAGCAGATATTAAGTTAACTCTGGACATGTTTTATATTTGTGCATTGCTTTTCAAAATAACTTTATCATAACTGTTCTTTTCCTGTAGCTCTTCGCTTTCTTTTCTGAAAAGTTGAAATACATTTTAATGTACCATTAAAATCTACATTGCATTATTATAGAACTACATATAGAATAATAAATCAGAAATAAAACACTCTGTGTTGTTCGGTTAGAGGAAAATAATCAACGACATGATGGTGTGATGAAGCAGAGTTACTGTTACAGCCCAGAAGTGATTACTTTCCTATAACAAACACATCTTAAGTGTTTTATTCCTCTTATACCACAGCAATTTGCCAACTATTACAAAATTTTATTTATTACAGCATGGCACGTCATACTTCTTATCCATTTCTAGTTACATTTAATGTTGTGGAACATCCAAGAAATAAGTTATAACAGCTAGTCATCCCATCAACAGCCTCTCTTTTTTCTCTCTTGAAGTTAATAAGACAAAAAAAAAAACAAAAAACGCTTGTCGTGTCGTGTTACTGAGAAGCCACAAAGCGTAAACTCCTCAGTCCTGAAGACTTTCGCCGTACGAGTCTCTGTGAACGAGCTGTTACTATAGAAACGATAACGTATTAGAAGGAGCGCATTAATGTATAAAGTATCTTTACATCAACACTTTTTTTTGATCGCAGATTATGCGGAGTGGCCGCTATACAAAACCATGTGAATGGGCGGTTACTATAGAAACGATACCGCATTAAAAGGAGCGCATTACTGTCATAGCTGCTGTTATAGGAGGTAAATCTACACCGTCTGACCAATCAGAATCGAGAATTGAACAGCGCTGTGGTGTTATAAGCACAGAATTTAACTACAATGTGATAACAGTAAGAGTTTTACAAGGTGGATGCAGTTTACTAGCTGGTTGTGTAGCATATATACAGTAAGTACTGAGAGAAATAAAGCTGAACAGTGGAGCAGGGAGCAGCGCTGGCATCTGAAACTCTCTGTTATAGGCCTCATTATCTCTGCTGGTAAGTGACTCAGAGTGGACACCTGCTGCCAGTTAGAAAGCATCTGCACTCACTCAAACCTACATTATTGGGATCTCATGCTCATTGTGTGTGTGTGTGTGGGAGGACGGAGAGCTTTAGCTGAGCAGACGGCTTTCTGATGTGTGCAGAACGTTGGCGTTCGGGACGTTTATAGGCAGCACATGGGACAACCTGCTGCTGTGATGATGACACCGGAGTCCAGCTGTTCCACAGAGCTCATGCAATGAACCACTGCTCGAGGCTAACTCACACACGCTATTAATCCCTCCTCCTCCTCCTCCTCCTTCTGCGGCTTTCACATGGAAAACTCTGTCTATACTTTCCTTTTCTTTCATTTGGTTTACAGACACGCTCGTTATTTTTCCCCTGCCTTTAGGAGAGGGAAATTCTGACTTTTCGGAGAGCAGAGGGCAGATCACAGTCGCCACCTGGCACTAACATTTATCCTCTTTTAGTCGGGTTAAGTCTTTTCAATTAACTAAATTAGACTGTCAGATTTAATTCATTAGTTCATTCTGCGTGCTTATAAAAAGTGCTATTCAGACGGGATTAGGTTTGCGTGTTAAGTAATGTTTCCGGAGGATGTTTCAACGATGGGCGTGTCACGACGCTCATCACACTAAAACTCCATGTGTACTAAACAAACCTCATTTTAATACACACTGATTGTTTTGTCCTTTATTAGCGCTTGTTGTAAGGGATTGTGACGTGCTGCTTCGTAACGTTACGCTATGTTACGCTATGCTATGTTATATTACATTATGTTACGCAATGTTATATTAGGTCATGCTATATTATATTACATTATGTTACGCAATGTTATGTTAGGTCATGCTATGTTATGGTATGTTATGTTATGCTGATATGTTAAGTTATATTACAATATGCTATGTCATGCTATGATGTTATGTTATGCTGTTATGCCATGCTATGTTATGTTATTCTGTGTTATGGTACATTTTGTCATTTATTTAATTTGATTTTTTTTAAGGTGAAAATGTTTTTTTGTGTGTGATTAGAGCATAGACACACCCCTAAGCTTCATCCCTACTTGTACCACATTGTAATGTTGCTTTATACATAAAATGTAAAACGAACCAGAAACTGAAAAGAACGAAGAGTTATTGACCCCGGTACAGGATGTGATGACGTGAAACTGCTGCTTTAATTTGTAAAAATAGAATTTACTACATTCTCATTTATCCGTTAATGAGAAATGAAAGTCACGGAGTGAGAGTTTTCCTGGACGCAGCTCTCATGGTCGTAACATAAACCGATAATAGTGACGGCTTTAAAACCGTAACTGACTAGAGCACTCGCTCTTCCTCTGTTTCTCTCTCGCTATGGCTGCCAAACTTTCCATGGTGCCACGGTTCCAATGCTTCCATGTTAAACAGCATCACACACACACTCAAACACACACACACACACACACAAATCCACCCTGACCCAGAACCTTTACCTTTAGAGGAAGGACAGAATTAAAGCACAGTGTGTGTGTGTGTGTGTAAGCGAGCGAGTGGAGGCCGGAGACGGGAGAAGGAAGGCTGGAAAATGCCAGCCTACATCCTGACGGATCGAGGAGCAGGTTCTCTCCCAGGCCAGATCCGTTTCCTCCTGTTCCACTCCTCCACCTCTGTGCGCTGAGAACTGTTGTTGTTGGCCGATGGAGATAGTCTGAATGCGCTCATTTCCTCTAATACATGTTCAAGTGTGTTAGCTAAAATAACAACAGAAATAAACTGATAAGATTCAGATGGTAGCTTTGTACGGTGTGTAAAGGCTACACCGAGGGAACTGCCATAAAATTTTCATTGTACGTACGAGAGCAGGGTGAATATAATTTCTAAAATTGACAGCAGGCAAATAATTCCAAACTCCAAAGATAAAGGTTCGGAGGTATAGAAGTGTTTATTAAATACTGCACATGTATGACAAAACCTTTGTTTGTACTGATGTGTGAACATGTGATTTTAAACCGTTAAAGTTGGCATAAAACGGCTTGAGAGCCGTGATTTGATTCTGTATGTTGAGGTTTTTCCTTCTGAAACAGGAAGTCATGTTGAAGTGCTTGACTGATTTACACAGCAACCAATAGCGTTCGAGATACTCCATGCCACAACCCCACCCACTCTAAATAAACCTGAGTTTACCACTCTAAGTAGCTTAATGAAAATGTTTTTTCACCTGTGGAGGATTTCTGACCACCATCTTCACTCACACCTGTCCACTTTAACCAGGACGAAATCCTAGACGACGAGACGCTGTGTGTTTTTAGAGTTACGTTGTACGTAGCGTGTATGGTGACAGAGAGCTGCAGAGTCGTCACTGAGAGACATCTGCCTCGTCTGAGTGGTAGATAAAATGATATTACTGACTCTTACTGATGGAGATGCCGTATAAAGATATAATTCTCCATCAGTCTGAGGTAGCGACGTTCCAACACTGAACAGCTCCAAGTTGGTAAAACTCACAAAACTGAGAACTCACACAAACTCCGCCCTCTTCCAAATGAATAAACTCCACCCATTGATTCTCCACCAAGCGATTCTTGGAAAAAGAAGTAACGTACAGGAAGATGCCGCCACAAACACACAGACGAACCACATTTATTGCTAACGAGCTTCTACTGTAGAGCAAGCCACACCCCCGGGGGCGGGGCATATACATTACACAGGGCATTTAATTGGAGGAACGCAAGGCTAGTATAAGATGAGTCATCAAATTTTTTCAGAAATTGACAAGACTATAAAATTAAAATGAGATCTCCAAAACTATCTGTATCGTACTTTTTTCTGTGACTTATTCACCAGATGACAAATCAACATTACCATAGCAAACAAAAATATTAATTCATTATCATTAGTTAACATTTACTAAGTTAGTGAACTAGCTGCAGTTTCTGTGCCTCAAAGTTGCTGGGTAACCTGTTATCATGCTGGTATAAAAATTTGATTATAATAAATTACATGCGATTGGTCCAAAGCCATACAGCCTATTTAGTGACATCACAAATTAAGGTATCCTGTAGCTCCGCCCCTGAATTAGTATCTATTACAGAAGTATCATTTTAATATGATAAATGTACTTCTAGATGCGCCGTGTTACTTAATTTTATATAGTGTATACAATCCATCTCAAGAACATTTTCAAGAAGTCTGTCTGAAGTTTGTGTGTGTGTGTATGTGTGTGTATGTGTGTGTTGAGGTCAGGTGAAGGCCGAAATAAATCACAAGATCTAGATGAATTCCAGATGCCTTCACAGACAATAGAGAGCAGACTGGACAAAATTATCCATCCACTGCATACTGTGTGTGTGTGTGTGTGTGTGTGTGTGTGTGTGTGTGTGTGTGTGGGTGTGTTTTACTGAGTAGGATACATGAACATGTATCCTAAACTGGCCTCTTCCTCTCCTACTTTTCTCTACAGCCCACACTGTTTTCTTCATTTCAGTATGAAAACCGAACAGAAAAACAATGGCAGTCTGTAAAGACGTCCGTGTGAGAATGAGAGAGAGAGAGAGAGAGGGAGGGAGAGAGAGAGAGAGAAAGAGGGAGAAGCAATGGTGATGTTTGGAAATGTTGTGGTTAGAAATGATGAATCACACACTGTTACCAGCACTGAGTGCACACATCGTCACAACCATCAGAACATCTCACATTTCACACGCTAAATATTCATAATATTTATCCATTTACAGTTATAAAATCTACACTGAAAAGTACGTACTGCCGTTCTACTGCTACTCTTCTAGATAGATAGATAGATAGACAGATAGATAGATAGATAGATAGAAACACAGACAGACAGACAGATAGCTAGCTAGCTAGCTTCAGCCTTATTCCTCCATACACAGTGCTGATCATTATGGCCCGTTTTTGTTTCATCTGTCCAGAGGACACTCCTCCAGAAGGTTGGTGATCATCTGCAAACTTCAGTGTGGCTTCTTCATACTGGTCTTGGAGTTGACGCTTCTTCCTTGAAGGCGTGACAGTCTTTCAGGCCATGGTGATGCAGGACTCTATTAATGATGGCTGTACATATTTTGCTCACCAGTTCCTTTGCTGTTGCCTTGTGATTCAGTTGAACCTTTAGGACCAACGTTCATTCACCCTTGGGATTTCATTTGTTCCTGCAGTGTCTGTGTGGTCCCGAGATTTTTACATTTGCATAAAATTGTTTGTACAGATGCTTCATTTGTTTGGAAATTGCTCCTAAGGAGGAACTGGACTTGTGGAGGTACACAATTTTTTTTCCCTGAGGTCTTTGTTGAGTTGCTTGAAGGGCAAAAAGGCATACAGCCACAGGTACACTCCTAATTAACTCCTAAATATTGACAAGTGCCCAATCAGAAGCTTCGAAAAGTCATTACATCAATTGGTTTGATTGATGTTAAATGCAGAGTTCCTACGCTAAATGTGTAAAGGTTAGCAGGTCTGCTCCTGCTTAAATACCGTCAGCTCTGTAATCACTCGGGCCCTGACACCAGACATTTCTGGTCTTGGTTCAGCCTAAAGGCAGTGGAGTTCAGGGCAGAACAAAGAAGCGTCTTTCTGACGAGTATTTTTAGCTAAATTTCCACTTTAGGCTTTAGGACTTAGGTCACTGTAATGCAAAACACGCCTCCATCCATCCATCCATCCACCTAGACGACTAAATACACACTCACTTCTGTTAACTCCCACTGCGCTCTCTCTCTCTCTCTCGCTCTCTCTCTCTCTGTCCTGTTCACATACACAGTACGTAGGTGTTAACTCCGGCATCTGGCTGGACCGGACCAGACCTATTGTATTCACTCCAGGAAAATACACTCGCTTACGATACAGTCCATCAGTCACAGCATCTAGACATCCATACTTCCTCTGTGCACTGCCTGCGTTCATTCATTACCACACACACACACACACACACACACACACACACACAATCATCATCATCATCATCATCATCATGCATAAAACCACATCTCTAACATGGTGTGTATATGTGAGTCTTCTTCCAGAAAGTGTGTTCAACTCTAATTATGTAGGTGTCTGTGCTTGTGTTTGCTAACACATTTTTTGCTAGAGAGAGAGAGAGAGAGAGAGAGAGAGAGATTTTCACAAACAAGTCTGAGATGCTATCAGAAAACCTCAACCTGCGTGCTTAGCTACCTCGTTAGCTAACTTATCTAATGTTAGTGAAGAACCGATGGTGGTTGTCATGGTAACAGTGGATTTCGAAAGGTTTGTCTGCTGTTAAATAAATCAGGGAGAAAAGAATGACGTCAATCGAGACTCTGACACTGAAATCTCACTTGTCTCGACTGTGACTAATGCGAGCTAGTTTAATAGCTGTGTAACTAGAATAACTATGTGTTAGTGATATTAGGCTAGTTGCTGCATATGGGTATTACCTGGCATGTGTGTGCTTGAGGTAATGCTAAATAAATATCATCCACTCTGGAGGTAGTCCCGCCCACCTAATTTCAGTGGTGAAGTGTGTTCAGGAATGTGTGTGTGTGTGTAAAGGAACAGGTAATATAATCAGTTTCCAAAAGTTTTTCCTCCTCTCATGTAAGCACATAAAAACCCCACTTTCCCCAGCCTATATAAAACACACTGTTATCTCCATGGAAACAGCTAAACTGTGTAGTTTTGCAGGAGTTCTAATCCCTTTTTCCTCCTGTTGTCCAGGACACAATGAGAGATGAGGTCACTGCATTCCTCACTGCGGTCACGTCTCTATAAAACCCGAGGAGAGCGACAGCACAGAGAGAGACTGGCTTTCTTACTGTGACTCAAATCACACACACACACACACACACACACACACAGGCCTTGAGTGTAAAACACACTCCAGCTCTGATACACAACTTATGACAGAGAGAGAGACAGACAGCGTGAGAGAAACTGAGAGAGGAGGACAGTGTGTGTGTGAGAGAGAGAGAGAGAGAGAGAGAGACAAGGAGAGAGAGAGAGACAGAGAGCCTGAGGGACAAAATATATATATATATATATATATGTGTGTGTGTGTGTGTGTGTGTGTGTGTTATTTGTATAAACTTTAGAGTAATCTACCTGCACTATTTGCTTTGGCAACAACGTGATAACATTCATGTCAATAAAGCACTGCTGAACTGAACTGAAAGTGAGACAAAGAGAGAGAGAGACAGAAAGACAGACAGAGAGAGAGAGAGAGGGAGAGAGTGAAAGAGAGAGACAGAAAAACAGAGAGAGAAAGACAGGCAGACAGGGAGAGAGAGAGAGACCTTGACGTTTACATTCCTTTATTTTAACCACTCATGATGTGTCCACCATTTCTGGATCAAATAAATAGCAGTTTTAAATACCTACTTAAATAAATGACTAAGTAAATAAATACATTTTAAAATATCAATAGTTGATTGCATAAATAAAAAGATAAATAAATACACAAACATGTCATAATTAAACCACAGTAATAATTTGGTTTAAAAAGTCAATTAAAACCTTATTTAAACTTTTTCATCCAAACTGCAGTTCAGTGACAAGGAAGAGAAAGAGAGAGAGAGAGAGAGAGAGAGAGAGAGAGAGACTCAAACCCCCAAATCCAGACTGAATACATTTGACACAAATGTAAAGAACATGTACACTGTACAGTGGAAAAATGAAATTAAATCCCAAACCAAACTAAACACGGACTCAACACTAAACACACAAATCCAGTTAGCTGAATATCTGAGGAACAGGAACCTGAAGAAGAACAAGAACCACACTAAAACCTATAAACCCTACGAACAGAGACCTACAGGAAGCAGAAACTCTGATCTGTCCACAGTAGAACCACATTAGACAGGAATATTAGCGTAAATTCACAGCCATCATCCCACACTTCTCCTCTCTGAGCACTGAGCACAAACTGAGCTGTGTTTTAGAGGAACATGAAGGACGTGCGCGACTGGCAGCTACGCTCATATTCACTCTTCATCATATAACAAACGCAAATCTAATCTAATCCAGTCCAATCCTAATACTATCTATTATAATATTTTACATAGCTATGTCATTTACATACATTAATTCAATACTGCATATCCTTCTGTAATACATTCTGTTCATTTAATTAATGAATCTATTCATGTTTAGTGTTTATTTTATTCATGATTCTTTTCCTTTATTCGTTGTTATTGTACTTTTATATAACTTTTATATTATTTTGCTTTGGCAACATTGTTAAAACAGTCATGCCAATAAAACACACTATGAACTTGAAAAAAAAAAACTTGACAGACAGACACAGGGACCGAGAAGGGGAGGGGGGCAGACAGACAGACAAACACAGACAGACACGGGGATAGAGAGAGAGAGAAAGAGAGAGAGGCAGACAGACAGGGACAGAGAGGGAAAGGGAAAGGGAGACAGAGACAGACAGAGACAGCATGTGAGACAGACACACACACAAAGAAACCGAGCGAGAGAGAGGCAGAGACAGACAGACAGACACAGGGATAGAGAGAGAAAGACAGAGAGAGTCAGAGAGAGAGAGAGAGAGACAGACACAGAGATAGAGAGAGAAAGAGAGACAGAGAGAGGCAGAGACAGACAGACAGACACAGGGTAGAGAGAGAAAGACAGAGAGAGAGTCAGAGAGAGAGTCAGAGAGACAGGGACAGAGAGGGAAAGGGAAAAGGAGACAGAGAC
>CM075014.1:22390035-22392535 GCA_037576675.1 Pangasius sanitwongsei | reverse complement strand
TCTTTTTTAATCCTCCTGTTTATTCACCTCCTGTTTATTTGTTAATATTAATATTTATTATAATATTATTATTAATAGTCACTTTGTTTTTATTATGCTTATTTTATATTCTTATCTTCATGACATTATTATTATTACTAATGGATTGCCCTTAATAAAGTACACATTGTATACAGTCACTTGTGCACATCACAGCAACATTTTCTATAGTAACAGCTCATTCACAGGGACTTGTACGGCAGATGCTTAAACATTGTGATCGTGGGTAAATTGCTGTGGTACTGTATAAGAGGAATAAAACATTGCAGGATGAGCTGTTACAGCAAAATAATTAACTTCAGGGTGGTAACAGTAAACACCCTTGTTGTTGATGATTTTTCTGTAACAGAATGTCGGGGAGTGTTTTATTCCTGACTTATCCTGTCTGCAGTGATTCATTATTTATTATTATCCTTGTGAAATGTTATGTATAATATAATACTCGTAATCCACTCGAATAAAATGTAAACAATCCGAGACACACGGGTCTCATGGCGATCATGTGGTATCATCTTACCAGCCATGGATGTGGGATCTCTGGGAGGGGCATCTGAGGCGGGGCAGGAAGTGAGCTGTGGACCTCGGCCTTATAGGACAATTCTGAAACCCAAACAGCAACAACATAAACAAAAATAAGATATAAGATCATGGCGTTACACAATTATATTACATATTTACACATTGTCCTTTCTTAGTAAAATAACAAACTGCGTTTTTTGTCTTAAGAGATGCTGGTGAGGGAACAACTGTTCATAGCTTCTATAGCGTAAGTGAGAACAGGAACTAACAGATGTTACGCAACTATTAATGGATAAAAATGTGGCGTAGCGTTCATTAGTAAGTAAAGAATTGTCACTGTTTGGTATAAAACACTTTAGGGTGAGCTGTTATGGAAAAAAAAAAACTACTGCAGGATGGTAATAATGACTCCACTTCATCACACCACGTCCCGTCATTGATTATTTTCCTGTAACAGCACTACACAGATTGTTTTATTTCTTAAATAGCTTATATAAGCATGACTGTCCTTCAGTGTGTCCTCCCAAATCTCTATTCTGTTGTTAACTGCAAAAAAAAAGTCCCAAACACGGATGAAAATAAAACGACAGCGTGATGTGTTCTTCTTTTCAAAACAAAATGTACACTTTTCACTTTAATGACATGCTTTCAGTCAGTGCAGATGCTTATTTCGATGCTCCAGGTGGTGTTTAGGAATTTTCTAAAATGACCAGTCTCTGAAGTTACATCCAGGTAAAGCGAGGTTGTGTTTGTAGCTGTCTAGAAAAAAAAAATTTAAACGGATGTATCGGGATGTGTGATTGGGAAACGCAAATGCAGAGTTCCTTCAGTACCCACCTTGCAAATCACATCGTAAAGAAAGAAAGAAAGAAAGAAAGAAAGAAAGAAAGAAAGAAAGAAAAAGAAAAACACTTGGAGCACTTGATAAATATGGTCAGAATCGTAAGATGAAATGCTCTCTGCTGGGAAAACCTGTTATTTGATAGAAGAGAAAAACTAAATACAGCTCCGATCATCCAAATATGTGTCTGCTGTGACTTGGAATTACAGTGTGAAGTGTGTGTTTAGGTGAAAAATAGCTTGTAGTTTAAAACTGATGGTTTATTTTAGGGCAAGGTGAGTTCACAGTGTAGCTCAGGCTGAAGTCTAATCAGAGGAAATGCTCTTGGCTGTACGTGGGTTTGGGTGGAGGCAGATTAAAGGTAACATGATCTACTTGTGTGGATTTTTGACTTAATAAGAGGGAACAAACAAGTCCTGCATGCCGAATAGACGTAAAAATGAGCAGTGGTGGGCGCAGCAGCCTTGGAGATGAACACCGTCAGAAAAATAGGTACTAGACTGTACTGGTGCTCATCACTGCAGTGGTACCTTCAAGATACTGCATCATTTTCTACTCATTTAAAACTCATATAAGGTAAAACAGTTGTATAGTAAAGGTACACTGCAGTAACTTACATACATACAGTTTAGTACCATTTTACTGTTCATACTGCAACACATTTAGTAAAGAACCATGGGAAATTTATGTTCATGGGCTATTAGGCTATAAAGTTTAACTAATAAACTTTCTGGGAGCAGAATTTTTGGCATTCTACATGAAAATATCACAGGCACTGAGTAATATTGTGAGCTTAAACATGTGTGGAGGCTATATAGCTTTTTTAAATCCTGTATTTTTTGGGGGTTTCAGAATTACTAGCACCCCTATGATTAATATTTAGTGAACCAACCCCCCGAACAAACAGCACAGAGCTGTTGAAGAGGCTTGGAAACAATCTTGACCACTCCTTTATACATAGCATTGAGATGTTTTACACTACATGGCCCAATGTTTGTGCATATCTGACTATCACACTCATAAACTCCACTCTTCTGCGAAGGCTTTCCACTAGATGTTGGAGCGTGGCTGTGGGGATTTGTGTTCATTCAGCTACAAGAG
>CM075014.1:22368862-22381438 GCA_037576675.1 Pangasius sanitwongsei | reverse complement strand
CTGTATAGTGCTGTATGATGCTGTATAGTGCTGTATAGTGCTGTATGATGCTGTATAGTGCTGTATGATGCTGTATAGTGCTGCATGATGCTGTGCAGTGCTGCATAGTGCTGTATGATACTGTATAACTCTACATAGTTCTGCATAATGATGTATAGTGCTGTATGATGCTGTATAATGCTGTATGATGCTGTATAGTGCTGCATAGTGCTGTATGATACTGTATAACTCTACATAGTTCTGCATAATGATGTATAGTGCTGTATCATGCTGTATAGTGCTGTATAGTGCTGTATGATGCTGTATAATGCTGTATAGTGCTGTATAGTGCTGTATGATGCTGTATAATGCTGTGTAGTGCTGTATGATGCTGTATGATGCTGTATAGTGCTGTATGTTGCTGTATGATGCTGTGTAATGCTGAATAATGATGCATAGTGCTGCATAATGATGTATAGTTCTGCATGATGACGTAGAGTGCTGTATAATGCTGATTAATGTTGTGTAGTGCTGTATAGTTCTGCATAATGATGTACAGTCCTGTATAATTGTGTATAGTGATGTGTAGTTCTGTATAGTGATATATACTGCTGTACAATGGTGTATAGTGATGTATAGCGCTGTATGACGCTGTGTAATTCTGTATAGTGCTGAATAATGATTTATAGTGCTGTATAAAACTGTGAAACACTCGCTCCTCAATAAAGTGTTTAGAGAAAACAAACAGAGCAAAATGGAAGACAGAGATGAGAGAGACATTTCCCAGAATCCCCAGTGAGATCCGATTCAGTCGGCTGATAAAGGCCTGTCTTATGTTAATAAGAGGGTGAAGGAGACGAGCTGTCTGTGTGTGTGTGTGTGTGTGTGTGTATACATGTGTGTGTGACTAAGAGATGAAAGATTGCGTACCTAAGCCAAACTGCTGACAGAGTAAAGAGAGAGGTGGATGAGGGATAAAATGTGAGAAATGTCCGCATGTAAAAGCTTTTAAAAGGCTGTGACTGGGGGAAACCCCTCCACAAAACACTCTCACACACACACACACACACACTAACTGAGTGCCAAGTAACACAATGTTTGAGGTGGAATAAATGCTAATAAACACATTAAATGCAGTTATAGGCTAGCCTGAGGTCAAAGCTGTGCAGAACCTTACACACACATCCACATACACCAACGCCATGGCCATGAATGGTGTAGTTTAGCCGGAGTGCTTTGGACATTCGTGAAATCTTTTTTTTTATGTTGCCGTAGCAACCATAGCAAAACAACTTGAGTAACAGAAACATTTTTGCTCCCTGCCAAGATTTAAAAAGTGTCCAAATGTCTAACAGTTATTGTCTAGATGCTAGGAAATTAATTTCTAAGAGCTTGAAGCGTTCACAGATTTTCAGAACTGTCGAAGGATGTTGGCTATGTGCAGGCTGTCCATCATGCTGCAGAGTGTGTCAGTAAACAGGAAGTAGTATTAGGTAAAATGTCAACAAATATGTCGACATGCTTCGAATGAGATGTGCATGATGCAGGTTTCATTGTGATTTGATCTGACAAGAAATTCACACCAAGTTGAACCATTTTATCGAACAAGCAATACTGATATAGCTACGTCTTTTCATTTTCTTAACGTAGTCTGTATGTAGTATGTTTTTTTTTTAAATCAGATTAGTGGACAATCACACAATGCTCTGCTACAACAGTGCTACTGCAGCTTCCATCCCAATCCATCGCCACTGAAAAACTGCTGCAGACATTTACAGCATTCTGTTTCGGAGAGTAAACTTCCACGAGGTGAATTACAAGTCTGTCTGGAAGGAATTGAGAAAGTTTAGAAAGTGCCACCCGATCCAAGCACATGAAGTGGGAGTAGTTCAATTCAGTTTTATCTGAATAGCTCTGTTAACAATAGACCATTTCACAAAGCGGCTTTATATTCCTGATGTACAATTCAGGTGTGACAGTGGAGAGAAAAAATCCCCAAGAAGATATGAGGAAGAATCTTTGACTCAAAATGGGTGACACTGGAGAGCGGTATTATAAACCCTTCCAGTGTACAGGTGAAGAAGAGTAAAGACAAACAGTACTGAGTGTGTTTCAGGATGTTCAGTATGAGTAGATGAGCACAGGACAGTGTTTATGATTACATGATTACAGCAACATGAGGATTGGGCGTAAACTGTTTTCGGGAAGTGTGGATCCCTAAGGGAATGCAGGTGGAACTTTCCACAGGAGCTGGTGCAGATATTTGTGGCACAAGAATGGAAATTAGTCTAAATACAGAAAAAAAAAGTAGCTCAAACATGATCTGATCCCGATCCAGCGAGTCAGACCAAAATCCACAGACTAAAAGCAATGCTCACTGCTTCCTCAATCACTAGTGTATGATTACATTGTAAAACACGTCACTGAGCCCATGAGGTGTCACTGGGCTGCGTTATGTTAAATAAAAATTATAATCTCTTGGATCATTGTTGAATTCTCGAATCTGATTAGCCAGAGGTTGTAGCAGCTCTGCAAATCACAAGTTTGAATTAATGTGTTTGTTCTTTTATATAGTGGATGCTAGAAATAAACATAAATAGCATGTATGGAAGGAGTCTCCAGTGTCAGCACGTTGTAACTGTCAGTGGTAAAGCTGTAACTTTAAGTTTTCTGACATCTTCAGGACAGAGGAGTTTACGCTTTGCGGTTTTTTTTTGGTAACATGACAAGCTGTGTTTTTTTTTTTTTTTGTGACAGACAAAAGAGAATAGTGAGAGAACGACTGTTTATAGCTGCTGTAACGTAAGTGATAACTTGTTTTGCAGACGTTCCACAACATGAAATGTAACTCTAAATGGATAAAAAGCACAATGTATAATTCCTTGATAAATAAAAAAATATTAGTTGGCAAATTGCTGTGGTATAAGAGGAATAAAACACGCTGTTAGAGGATAATAAACTCTGCTTTATAACTCCACCCTGTCGTTGATTATTTTCCTCTAACAGCATGACATAGAGTGTTTTATTCCTTACTGAGTGCATCAGTGTTACAAATGGTCAATATTGTGATACCATGGTAGAGCAAGCATCACTGTGAACACTCGCTCTAACAGATTCTATAATCTCTTTGCAACAGTGGTTTAACAGTGTGACAAATAAAGGACATCATCTGACCTGAAGTTGGAAATCTCGATATTAGTATGTTGTGAGTGAGAGAATATCAAATGTGTTCATTGTTTTTTGTGATATTATTGCAGAAAGATAATGACTTTAGTGATTTTCCTTCCCAAAGCCACTCCATCAGATGACATCCTTGCAAAAGAAACCTAAAAAACCTCGTCTACCTTACAATACTGCGCTGTCTAGTTATTTAGTTTAATCTTCATTTACTGCTGTTATTTTAAAAAAAACATTACTGAAACATCACAAATTGATAAGATTAGTTTTGGAATTAAATTAGAAAGGCTTTCTCCATAAACAGGCTCTTAAGGCAGCTGCTAAAATGAATTCTGAAAACATTAAACTTTAATAAAAGTGTAAAATCAGACTTTAAGGCAACACCAGTGCTACAAAGCACAAACTTCTCTCTAACGTTCTTCTGTTTTACGTTTCTCTGGCATAACATAACACTACTCAGAGCGTGTAACCAAATTAGAACCACATGCTTCTTAAGTCTGGACTTCTGCTCGCCATGCTATAGGCTAAATCCTCAAAATATGGTCTTCATTAATGTTTTTTAGACACATTATTTCCACTTTAATCCATCAGGGTTACATGTTAGAAAGGTTTTCACTCCCAGAAAGCACTCACCCCTGGAGGCGAACAGAATAGGGTCACTCCGCATGGTGAAGGTGATCACATCTAACCGAGCGTCCAGACGCCTGCTTTCATCCAGTCCAGCCCAGAGAGACCGGCTACTATTCTGCTCTTCAACTCGGAAAACTTTCTTCTCTGTTCTCTCCTCCTCTTTTCTTTTCTTCCCTCCTTCTTCCACGTCCTGCCCTGAAACTGTACGATCTCCTCCTTTGTTTGCTTCGAGTGCTTCAAGTCTTTGTCAGTTCCGAAGGGCTCTGAATAGACCTATTCTTTCTTTCTTTCTTTCTTTCCTTGTTTCTTTCTGAGCAGAAATTCAGCACACTTTCTGTGCCTTCTTTATTGTGCAGACGCCGCTTGATGAAAAGCGACACCTCTCTCTCTCTCTTTTTTCCTCCCCTCCCTTTTTTCTCCACCCTCAAGCCTCTCGAGTTCTCCACCTCCTTTCATCCCAGTGTTCTCTCTATGTGTGTGTGTGTGGGTGTGTGGGTGTGTTTGTTCGTGTGTGCATGACTGCCTTCAGCATCTGTAGTGTAGTGACACACTTTATTTCAAAGCAGCGATTATTTAAAATAACCTCAAACCTCACACATGTTCTCGTGGTAGCTTAGTGCAGAGGAAAGGAGAAAAAGCTCCTGGTGGTAATTACAGCACTGAAGCAAATTCCCTACTAAGAGAACAAAGCCTCAGCCATGGCATGTGGTTTGAAAAACAAATACCTCAGTGTAAACCGGGATCTTGGAGGCTCACAGTGACCAACACCTGTAATTTACATGTAACTGCAATACGGGTAAAGAGTGGAATGTAGATTTATTAAAAATAATTCAAGTTAGAGCGTTGGTTATTCTCGCATATCTAATGTAGTGTTCATTAAGTTAATGATTTTTTTCCCCCGAAACTAATATAATAACTAATTCGAATTTCATTCTTGTAAACAAAATCATTAAAAAATACAATGACACCGTCCTTAATGAATAAAAATCGATATAGACACCATGGATACATTCTAACTAAAGGTGATACGTTATAATATCGATATTGCGATAAATTCTGTCACAATACACTCTTCTCACTTTTCTGATATATCACTTGGTCGTGATATCTTTTTAATGTTATTTTTTTAACAACTACAAACTGAATGCACCTTGGAAGTAGTTGATTTGATATTATTTATGGGATCTTTAAAATGATAAAATTGTAGTTTGATAGATATTTTATATATATATATATTGCCTATTGTAGAAATGTCGTTAAGTGTCATGATATGATACATTTGTCATATTGACCATGCCCTAGCCCCAACACTGATGTTTTATGATTTAAAAAGAATGTGTGTAATCGTGGATAAGGTGAACTTTTCACTCCACAAGGAGAGAATGTTATTTAGCATTTATGGAAGGAGTCTCCAGTGTCAGAGGTAAATCTGTAACTCTTGGTTTCTCTGTAACATGACAAGCTGCAGGATTCATTTTTTGTCTTAGTAACATTAAAAATAAGAAAAAAAGAGAGGCTGGTGAGGGACCGATTCTTTGTAGCTGCTATAACGTAAGTGAGAACAGGAAGTAACTTGTTTTGTTTCTACAACATTAAATGTAACTAAATGGATAAAATGTATGACATGTCTTTGTTTACTAAAAAAAATTGTTGTGGTATAAGAGGAATAAAAAGAATAATAGGGTTCTTCCATAAGTGGTCAAGCGATGGCCGAGGTGAGTGTGTGTGTGTGTGTGTGTTTGTGTGTGACTATATGTGTGACCACCTGCTAATGCATGATATTTGGCTGAATGAGCTCATGAACACCAGCAGGCCATGGATGAATGGATGGAGGGATGGATGTCCTGTATCTCCCAGACCTCAGCTCCTCCCACGTGCAGTGTGAGGCCCAGTAAAGTGTTACTGCACGAGGATGAGGTGTGTCTGCGGTTCCACGTTAATGCTCGAGCTCCTCCGTCTCTCCGCAGGAAATCTGTCTCCACTCCATCCTTCACTCAGCAAGACCGAGGAGAGCGTCTACAACTGCTCAATTATTAAAGTGAAGCATTTCACCACCGACTCGTTTCACAACCTGTCGTTAGACACACGGAACTAAAAAACCTGTCCGTCCTCCAAGACTGAATATTTCTCATTCTCATCAACCCCCTTCCTCAAGATTAGTTTAGCGATGTGCTGGGATTGGGGATTAGTCTAACGTACAAGGTGAATTGTTGAAAAGAGCTATATGGAAAAAAGCTAAACACTCAATCTTATGAAATGTTCTCTTCCTTAAAGGTCCACTCCAAGTTTATAAACAAAATCAAATAAATTATCTCTAAATTATCTCCAAAGGGTGGAAACAGAGAGAAGGTGCTTTGGGAGTAGAGTTACATGCTTATTGGTTGTTCTTGTTGTGTTTTAGGGCGTGTCTCAAATTGAGCCCTAAATCCTACAGTCCTATTTGTGTGCTTTTGGGCAGCTAAAGTCAGAACCTCGACTGTAACAGCATTACAGTTAAGAGTTTAAGAGGGACTTAACTCACTATCTTTAACGCTATGGTGGAACAGAGTCCTTGTTGGCTAAGAAAATGTTAAAATGATAAAAGTAAGAAAAAGTGCTTTGTGCATTAGAAGATACTGTAAGCTAATCTCAGAGGAATGGTTGTATGATGCCAACAGGTCTGCTAACTTAGATTTAAATCTACGCATGCACGCAGTCAAGCCCACACATGCACAGATTAGATAGATTTTCTTCAGGCCCCTGTAGTTGTCCCTGTGGCCATCACTGCTTGAAGTGCTTAACAGCTAAATAGAGTTGTTAGATGGAAAATCATCAGGGAGAATCTTTGGTGCACATTGCAGGAAGACACATTATGGTGTTTAAGGGTGTTTTCACACTTGAGGTATTTTCCAGACTCCAGGGCTGTCTGTGCGTTGTTTTCAAGCCCGGGAACGATCCAGAGGACCGAACCGTTGTCCTCTTGAAAACGGTGGTCTGGGGTTCACTTCCACTGAACCGTGGTGCAGACCGCATTGCACGAGGAAGCTATCCATTCTCAGCACCGCACACCAAGTATCATGATTGGTTCAACTTGTCACATTACTTCCTGTTTCCAGTTTCATAATAACGGGAAAAGGGTTGTTATGGTCACCAGAGGAGATGGAATGGATACTGCAAGGTTTATTAGCTCACTTGAGTGTTGGTACCAAAGGAAATTAACAAAAGTGACCTATGGAATTGTGCAATCGATCCACGGTTTTGGAAAGAGTTATGCGATTATGAGCCCTGTCCCTAAATGAGTACAGAATCAGTCACTCAAATATCCAGATACTCAAAATGGCTCTATAAAATGAGGTGTTTATCAGGATGAAGGGTTCATACGTCACTTCACCTTAATTGTACATCGTCCATATGAAAGACTTAATATCTAATGGCGTTTCCCGGCTGCCTACAGTGATGTGATGACTATAATTACTGGAATCGTGTGCTTCATAAGCATGACATCTCTTATTATCAGATATGAGTGTTCATGTTGAATATGAGCGTATACGTATAAAATACTCAACGTTACACAAGTATGCAAAAAGTGATAATGTATCTGTGAAAGGGTTAACAGGTTCTGGTTGAGGTTGCGTACAACGCTAGGAAGCAGAAAAAAAGAGATGGAGAAGCAGGTCACATTGCTGGTTTAAACCAAATCCTTGGGGTTGCTGTAACTCTTTCACAAGGTTTTATCTGTTCTAAACTTTCCACATCAAATAAACACTCATCGCAAAGAGAAACAAACCCTCAGGAGACATGGATGAAATAGGAAGAGAGGGCAAATGACCATTACAGGAAAGAGGAATGGAGAAAGTCTTGTGTTGACTCTCCATCTCTCTCAGCTCTTTCCCTGGTATTCGAGGCACGCCTTTCAAAACAATGAATAACTCACAAACCCTTTCTACTGCACGCCAGCACTCATGCCACCTGCACGGCATTCTGGGAGTGTGTGTGTGTTGGAGAGGGGTAGGAATGAGGGGGGTCCACTTTAAACAAACTCCACACTAATGACACATAAATCTGGGTGGTACTCACTTTCCACTGTTTCCCTCATGTCTAAAACCTGGAGCTGGGACACACATAAGTCTTCTTATTGTTAATATTATTAGCAAAACACCACTGTTAGAAAGATATAGAATAATCTACCTGAATAAAAATACAAAGAATAAAAGCCAAAAAAAAAAAAGAATAAAAGCCACTGTTGTTCAAGAACAGAATCATTCTTGAACAACAAAACACTGAAACGTCACTGAATGTCTTTCAGCTTTATCATAAAAAGTGAAAATAAAGTAACAATTGATAATTTTTCTCTTTTTGTTATCATGTCAGCATGCCACAAGATCTATTCCTTTAACGCATGGTGTACAAGTTAGTCGAGAGTTGAAGCAGTTTTTAGGAAAATGACAATAAGATGTAAATCACCTCCAAACCACTTGGTGGCACAGTCATGAGAACGTTACACAGTCCAAGATGGCTGACAGTAATAAAGGTCCATTAAGACAAGATGGCTGACAGTAACAAAGGTCCATCCTGAAAAGATGGCTGACTAGCCGGTCCTTTGTTGCTGACGTATCAGGACACGTTAGCACTCACTCTACAGATGGTATGTGGCCACGTGCATCTCTGAAAGTGTTTAAAGAGATCAGATCTGAACACAACACTACTTTTGTAACAGTTTGGATGACAATTCAATTCAATTTTAAATTTGTGTAGCACTTTTAACTTTAGATATTAAGAAAAGATGGCTAACAGTAAGAAAGGTCCAGTTCAACAAGATGGATGACAGTAAAAAAAGGTCACCCTAGAAGAGTATAGGTTCCCCTTTGAGTCTGGTTCTTCTCGAGGTTTGTTCCTCATGTCCCTCTGGCTTGTTCATTAGGGATCTAAATCTAAATCCTGTCTAATGTTAAAAGTGCTATACAAATTTAAAATTGAATTAAATTGTCAGCTAAACTGTTACAAAAATACTTGTTGTGAGCAGGTCTGGTCTCTTTAAACACTTTCAGAGATGCACGTGGCCACATACCTTCTGCAGAGTGAGTGCTAACGTGTCCTGATACGTCAACAACAAAGGACCGGCTAGTCCAAGTAGGGTAGTGGTGGTATATGATTTTGACTTTTTTCAAAATACCAATTAAAATGCATTTCTGTCTAATATCATCTACTCACTCTCTTATTTTGAACCCAATCATGTTCTGTACTCCAGAGGTTCTCATCCCATTTGTGTCCAGCTGCAACTCCCAAAAATTTCCCAACCTCCTCCCTATGGACGTGCCCTTAACCACACTACAGCAACCTCCGTTTCTCTTAGCATGCTCATAACAGTATAATACACGACAGCTATCAAACGCACACAAGAACACACCATTACTGACCACATCTAAGTGAAACTATCCATTTTTGTCTAAAACTATTTTTGTTTAATTTTGAGGATAATAATTAGAGATGGCATAATACCACTTTTTTCCTGATACCCATACAGAAACCTTGACTATCAGCCGATTGGATACCCATCTGATATTTGATGTTTTCTTTAATGTGTGTGCGTGTTTTTTTTTAACTGAAACACTTTCTAGTTAAACTCTTTCACACAAACAAATCCAAACAATATAATAAATATAATAAAATCAAACCAGGCTCTTTATATGTTAACATGTCCAGTTCCCAAAAAAATACATTTCTTTTTCATATCCAATTCCAATCTTTGCTATTTGTTACAGGATCCGATATTCGATATGTTTCTCTGATTTTCGATCCACTATTTTTTCTGGTATCGGTCCAAAACTGATATCGGATCAGTGCCACCTCTAATAATAACTTGCATAATAATTTCATGAAAAAAATCGTTCTCAAAAACATATTTTGAGGAGAGATGAACAATTGATCTTTTTGTCGTTTTGGTTTTCATATGTACAAGAATTTCATCACAATTTTTTCCCCTTTAATCTTCACCACTGGCTTGTGTGTTTTTAAATGGTTGATTAATACCATGAAACTGTGATATTTTCAGACTAGGCTTTTGTACTGTGAAAATATCAAACCCTAACACTTGTAGTCACAAGTGTGGCCAGGTTCTCGCTTTTTTTTCTTCCTGCGGACTCTTTGCTTTCTTCAGATACACCTACAGAAGCACGGGGTGTCCTCCTTGTTGATTTATTGCTGAACTCGTGAGGTAGCAGTTAAAACATCTGCCACTGTAACTTATCATCTAGTTTCTAAAAGCACGGGCCGATTCTGAGCTGACATGTTTAGGCGCTTCTCTTCATGCTGCGAGAAGCCATGGAGTCATGGAGATGTCATAAAAACAATAGGAGGTTTGTTATGAACTACTACTTTGCACTGAACCTCAAATACCCAGTCAGGAATTAATAAAATCCTTACAAAATTCATTTCTGATGTGAATTTAGACATTATGAATAAACATATTTCACCAGCTTGGAATACAGTACTAAGAAAGTATGCGTTTTTAAACAGACTTAAAAATTAGAAACCAATAGAAGAACTGTGTTAATAGGTTTCTAAACACCAAGGTAACCGTTTAAAGGCGCAATCGACAATATTTTTTGATTTCTCACTAGTCAAATTAAGACGGAAATTATGCAGAACATGATAAATAATAATATTTAAGCCATGGCTTCAGCACAACTGTATTACAGTCGGTCCAGAAGACTTGTTTGGGCCTCCTGTCAGCCATTTTATAGACATTCCCCTGCACTCTGCCCCCTTCTCACTCTGATATCAGTAAGCGCCCAGCACAGCCAGATAATTCACATTGTGAAACTTTAAAAAAATCATGTTGCATCAAAAAAACTTAACAACAAGAAACACAGTAAAGCCAGAATAAACACTGATGGTGCTTTTTCAAGATGGAATCATTTACGTCTGTAAACGTAATCTGAATTAAACATTGAATAGTTAGAATGAACAACTTCACATAACGGAAGTTATTCATCAAAAAATCAAGCAGATGCATTTTTTTTTTCATTACGAAGTAAAAAGGACAGCAACTGGATTCGTGAACATCCTCATAAACCATTATTACCTGAATTTTGCATGTTTATAGTGTTACAACTCTGCTTTCAAGTAGCTGAATCTTTTAGCTAGCACTACTAACAATCCTAATATGCTAATGCTGGAGCTTAGAGCTCATAGAGCTTGTGGGCTCATGGAGTGAAAAAAAATCTTATTCAACTCTACGTATTTAACCACTAGAGAAAAATGTTGACAAATCTTGCCTATTGCACCTTTAAACATGACATCTGAAATGACTAAAGGAATAATTTATTTAATTAAGATGAGGAAACAGTACAAAGAATAAAATAATTGTGTTTATTATGAGGGTCAGCGTTACTGAAGTACTGATGATAATCGCGATATTGATGTAACTGATCTCGTTTTTTATTACTCTAATTATAAACAGTACTCCAGCTAATCAGAGGACTTTATCTTCAGCCAACGATAAATTAGCCTTCAAACACACTGACTGAAATGAATAACTGAAAATAATCTCAGTCTGATCATGTTAGTCGTCTCAGTGCCGTGGTCAGGTGAAGGATCTGAGCTGAAGTCGCAGAATTTGACCTCAGGAATGTGACGGGACAGTTCTGATAGAGCTGGAGAGCATTAGTGCAGAGTGCTGGCTCTTATCCAGAACACTCGAGCCCTCAGGAAGGAAGGAAGGAAGGAGGGAAGGAAGGAGGGAGAAGAGAAGGAGGGAGGGAAGAGAGAAAGCGAGGAGAATGAAACACTCTGAGACACGCTTCTCTCCTGTAGCACACCGGCTGCTGTGTGACTGGGGCGGGACTGGAGATCGTTTTCTTTCAAACACACACACACCCACACACACACACACACACAGTAACAGCAACGAATGGATGATGAAGACCAGCTCAGCATTCCAACAAGACTTACGTGCTTAAGACTCATCGAATCCTCTCTCTCTGTACAGCTTCATCTCACATATACGACACGAGCAGTTTGGATAATTTATCAATGAAGAGTGTACATTAGAAACATGTGCATGCAGTGAGTCACACACACACACACACACACACACACGGCTGAACTGGCAGACGGAATGGAAACTGGAATGAATGGTTTTAAGTACTGCTTCCTCTCACGCTGTTTTACACATGTCTTCAAGCACCTCCTCTTTTTTTCTACCTCTTATCCCTTTCACCATCAATCCATCCATCTACTTCTCGTTCTCCTCTCTCTCCATTATTACGGCTGCCAAACTGCTTTAAAAAGTCATTCGAGTTCATTAAGAGTTAGTGTGTGAATGCATTTGAATATTAATTACACCATATTGTGCTAGGGGTGGGGCAATATCATAAAACTATTATATCACAATATTTAGAAAATTAAAATAAATACAATTTTAACAATTAATTAAGTTATATATATATATATCGTGACTCTTACAAATCACTGACACTGGAGACTCCTTCCATAAATGTTAAATAATGACTCCTAAAAAAAAGACTTCACCACAGCAACAATTACCCATTTCTCACTAGAACACATGGCATGTTTGATTCACTTCCCACAGTCGAGTCGATTCAGAGTCAAATCACTTTCACTAGAACACATGGCATGTTTGATTCACTTCCCGCAGTCGAGTCGATTCAGAGTCGAATCACTTTTTCACTAGAAAACATGGCATGTTTGATTCAGTTCCTGCAGTCGAGTCGATTCAGAGTCAAATCACTTTCACTAGAACACATGGCATGTTTGATTCACTTCCCGCAGTCGAGTCGATTCAGAGTC
>CM075014.1:22349351-22360742 GCA_037576675.1 Pangasius sanitwongsei | reverse complement strand
GCCAACTCAATACCTGATATCAACTCCAGACCTTTTATCTGCTTCATTTGTCTTGAAGTAACGAGGGAATGGACCGCGCCTGGTCAATTAACTTCTTGTCAGTCAATTGTCCAAATACCTTTAAGCCCCTGAAAATGGAGGTACTTTGCTTAAAATGGCTGTAATTCCTGTAATTATTTCAAATCCATTGTGGTGGTGTATAAAGACAAAATCACAAAAACTCTGTCATTGTCCAAACACTTCCAGACCTAACTGTGTGTGTGTATATATATATATATATATGTGTGTGTGTGTGTGTGTGTGTGTGTGCTTGTGTGTGTGTGTGTGTGTGTGTGTGAATGTCCAGCTAACTAACCACAATAAATTCCTGATGTTCATGCTGAGCTAAGCAGGACACAGACAATGACTCACAACTCTGGAGTTCAACTGGACTTAACACAAACAGCTCAGAGCCAACACACATACACACACACATACACACACACACACACACAAACTCATATGAACATAGATCAGAAGGAAATGTTACCCTCTGGCTGTGTGTGTGTGCTGACAGCTATTCACTGTGTTTGCTCACTACCTAGGGTACAATATATAAATATAATGCACTATACTCCTACTACTTTTGTATTTTAAAGCTGTTTTCAATAAGACTAAAGTATTGGCACTCTTCTAGGGCTGCATCAATATCATTTTGGTTTTCAGACCGAGTATTAATATGAGTACATGTCTCCTAGTATGTCTCGATTCCGAAATGAGTAGCGTAGTTAGTACTAAGCAATAAAGTGCATCATGTAATGTGTGATTTAGCTCTTTTGTGAATTTCACCTTGACCCGTGAGCAAAGTGTTGACATTGGCAGGTGAGGGGAAAGGAAGCTTGAGTGTCTGAGCGCTCAGTACTCGCTGAAGTGAACTGCTCTCTCTCTCTCTTGTGCTCATTGTTATGCTATTGTGCTCATTGTTATGCTATATGTTATTGACAACGCTCGCTGATACTGCTCTGTGCGCTCAGGTCGGCTGTCCTCAGGTTCTCTGTTAAAGATACTGTTTAAACCCCCTCAGGTTTCATGCATGCTGTAGTTCCTCATCTTGATATTTTCAGTCTACTTTGTCACATAGTATCACGTGTTTTGTCACTACTTATACTCACTATATAGTCCATATATAGTATAAGCTTATCTGCTGAATTGTAATTGTATGTTATGTCATTGTATGTATGTTTATATTCACAGCAACTTATTATATTGTTACTCTTTTGCACTACTGTCACTTTCTATTCACTTTCTACTAGAACTGCGTGCTAGTCGGCGCTGCACTGTAACTTACTGTGCCCATTGTCTTGTTTTTGGTGGTTTTGTATTGTCTTGTGCTGTCTGCACGTTTGCACTGTGCACTTTATGTAAATATATGTAGTCTCTTGTAGTTTTGTGTTGTTTTATGTAGCACCTTGGTCCTGGAGGAACGTTGTTTCATTTCACTTTGTACTAACTAGCTGTATATGGTTGAAATGACAGTAAAGCCACTTGACTTGACTTGACGTGGTATCGGATGTTGTTATCAGAGCATTTTAATGAGTATTGGATTGATATCGATCCCTACACCCTGGGTTTGCTTGAGTTGCTTGTTTCTTCTATTACTTCGATTACTCAAGCCAACAACCTCGATATGCTTCATGTTTACTAGCTCTCTATTCATGTAGTCGAAAATGAATACTTGATTAATCCGTTAATCATGCCAAACATTAGTCTCAACCCCCCAGCGTTCAGAAAGACATCTACTTTCACAGGTGATGAAAAACAGACACAGGTACCGAAACAGGGTACAGATAGTTCTGGATGCAGGTTTCGAAACCATTCCGTACTGAACTGTGGCACACTGTACTGTCAATGTACAATAACTTACATATTGCTCACTAATGCGCAATAATTTACATCAGGGCTGTTCAACTACATTTCTCTGGGGGCCAAATTCTCAAAAGGTGACTAACACTTTATAAATTTTAAGTACTTTTATTTCACAACGTTGCAAAAACTAATCAAATCAAAAGTGATGAAAATAATGTGTTATCCGTGTTTCTTTTAAGTGTTGAGAAAGGCATTTTGTTTTTGTTTTTGATTCACCATGAAATACGCAGTACCGTAAAAGTCAGCTAAGGTCATTAATCATCTGTTTAGCTAGATTTCTACGGCGTCATCGATCACGTATCTCTGTAATTGGTTGCCGACAGCAACGCAGGCGACCTCAGCAAAATGACCTTGTTTTTTTTTTTTTTTTTTGCGGCAAAAATGTCAGGTATTTATGCAGATTTTTTTTTCTTCAAATTTTTTCATGCATTAGTAATCAAACCTGATCAGAGGGCCAGTTGGATAACCCTGAATTACATATTGATCAATATTTAACAGATTATTTGGCGTAGGGACTTTAAACTGCGTCTTGTTGCAGAAAGCGATTGCAAACATGCTTGTAGCAGGTTAACAGTGAATAAAACATGTTTTTGTTTAGGATTTTGTGTGTTGAAATTTTTATTCCATAAATTTTTGAAATTCCATTCTGTTTTTTATACAATGACCTTACATATTTGAAACAGAAGCAATGTTTGTTAAGCATATGTATCAAAAAGAGCCATAAGCAGGCAACCTCTTAGGATTAAACACTTATAGATAATATCGCTTGATTTTTTTTTTGTTTTGTTATATTTAATTAGAATATTCATTTACAAATCCGTAGTAACATCTGCCATCTAAGAAGACATACAAAGCGTATTGGTTACCGGTTTCACGTGATTGGACCGGCCATTGATCTGTAGCTCTGACACTTAAACAGGCGACGCCTGGGGCTGATTAGGAATTCAGCAAGGAAGAGAAGTAGCAGCTGTTCACAGCTGGGTGTTACTCACACACACACACACACACACACGCTATCCTTAGGCCCTGACTGCTCACAAATACAATCTATGTAATTGAGTCACAAAGCTACCAGGCAAAATAAAACTACTCACGTTTTAAAAATGTGTTTTTAGTTAGTTTTAAAACTTAATCACTTCTGCGTTGCATCAGACACATGAATAAACAAGACAATGATGGAAAATCACAATTCCACTGGAATGAACTCTTAGGTTTGATCATAATTTTGATCAAAATGAGAGCTAAGTTGAGATTTACCTGAGTAAAGTTCGGATCGATGTCTTATGCGTAAAATTGTCAATGCTGAAAGTCGACGCTGTTCAGAAGTGTTTAGCCGAGCAACCTAAAAACATTTTATAACTGATTTATTTCACTTTAAACATTACTTGATGGAAAACGGCTTCACCTGCAGCCGTAGAAGTTCCTCAGAGAGAACTTCACACCGCTCAAGGCTGGTTTTTATTCAGATTTTATTACTTTTTATTGTTCTCCAGCAGGTTTTACTTCATTTTCGATGAAGAAATATTGAGTGTCTTGACAAAAGCCTTGACATAAAATGACAGCCGGTCTTTGGCTATGAGCCGTGTTGTCTGGTTAGTGTTTTCCTTTTTCATCTGAATAAAAAACTGTCGTGAACTCTAGCCTTCTACAATCCAATGTTTTTCTCTCGTTCTCATTTTACAATTTTCTTCCGGTTTCACGTTTACAGAGCGACCGATATCGCTAACAAGATTATTCTAGCGTGAAAGCTTTTTTTTTTTTCTTCCCCAGATGTGTGCCAAGTAATAGTTAAAAAAACAGTGAGGCAGAAGTTCAGATCGAGTGCTACTTAATAATCTTGAAAAAGCAGAAACGTGTCTCCCATATTGCCATAGCAACGAGTCAAAAATCATAACTGCTTTGGCTAAAATGGCCCCTCTGCATTTCTACCAATAAACCTTCTGCCATGACCTGCATCCTGAAATAAATACCATGATACCATGATTATTGTTTGAGAATAATGATGAAACTGCTATAATACATTTTTGATTTTTAAGGCAATTTGATATTACGATACAATTTAATCCAATACGATACGATACGATTTTGATTCATTGTGCAACAATTAGATATTTGACACAGAATCTGCTACGATACAATATGAAACGTTGCGATTAGATTATCCTACAATCGATATGTGAGCAACTTTATTCAGGATCTGGGGAAGGCACACCTTTAATTTGTGGATGATGATGGCATAGAAAAGGACTATTTTAAACATTTCAGAGTGACCTTGCTAGCTAATTAACGCGTCAGTTTAAAAATATGAATAATTTTTTACACACCAGGTGTGATATTTTCTGATAATAATCGATTTATGATTGTTGCTATCGTTACACTCCTAATTATTATAAAGACTCAACATTTCAAACGTTTTTGTTTTGTTATTTATTCATTTCTCTGATGTCGCTTAAAATTAAAAGGAGATGAGTTCCTCCTACTGACTCTCATGTTTATGTTTATGCTTATGTTGATTTGTCGTCACGTATACTGACCTGCGGGGCTCAGGAAACCGTCTTTCCAAGTAGGAATTCCGAGTCAACGGGGTGTTTTCTTTGTTTTTCCTAGTTCCACGTCAGAAATTCCGAGTTATGAGCTTTAGTCAAACGCAGCAGAAACCCAACATCATGTGTAGATTTACAGTCCGTGACCCTAAGACCCCTCCCCCCGCCCCGCGCCAAAACTGGAGCTTGTTTTTTTATCAGCCCACGTAGTGTGCTAAGCAAAATCTCTCAGCAGGAGGTTTTTCCCAGATGTCCAACAATGATGTCACCGCAGCCGGCAGCAGTCGATATGTTTTGGAGAACGGAGCCAGCTGCCAGGTTATCTGCTTCCATCAAGATTGAATATCGCAGCACCAGGACTACTTTAGCACCCATATTCACCACCAGGGCAAAGTCACGGCAGTGCAGCTCAATAAACTAGTGTGTACTCTGTGCAGAGAGACGCCTGAAACGAGGCGTGTACGAGCACGATAACGCATACTAGCACGGCCCTGTCTGAACCTGAACCACTGGAGATGGCGTGAGGACTCGTCCTGACGTCCTGCACTGAGCTTTCAGACAGATTCATCTTTTCTGATTGAATGTAAAAACAACACAGTGAAGTATTTTCGGCTGTGATTTACGACACTGTGTTTCTCTCCCCAACCTGCTCCTTATCAGTGATGAATTTCTGCTACAGTTCTCTGAACATCAGCGCTGAGCAATAACGTCAGCCGGCTGATATTAATGCTCCTCGCAGTTACTGGTGAAAATCACACCGATAAAGCAGCAGTAACATCTCTGACGCTGAACGTTATGTAGGAAAACCACAATCATGTGCTTGTGATGATATTCTGAACAAACACTAGGGGGACACCTATTATTTACATAGATTTTTTTTTTTTTTTGTGCTCTTTAATGTAAAACTGTGATCTGTTTAAAGCATAACATTTAAAATTGTGATCTATATAAAATGTAAAATTGTGATCTACTTAAAACAAACATTTATTTATTTAAAATCATAACCTTTAAAGTATAAAATAAAAAATTGATTTATTCATAAAATAAATATCTAATTTCCTATCAAAATTTAAAAATATTAAAATTAGTTATGACCTATTTAGAATATAAAATTTAAAAGTACAATCTATTTAACATTTAAAATGGCAGTCTCTACAATCATAACATACGCTACAAGGCGCTAAATCTGGATTGGGGATGTTCAACCAGCACATATGAATGTGATCATCATCTGGTGTTCACACTTTTGGCCTAATAGAGAATTTAAAATTGGAATTTAAAATCATGATCTTTTGATTATAAGGTGAAAACTTTAGACTGCTCTCAGGAAAATCTCAGAAGTCACAAAAAATGTGTGTGTTTCATTAACACTTATGGTATAAATGAAGTTCTTATATACACATATGTGGCTTGTGGTTTTATGTATATTGCTGTTAATGCTGCTTCCTAAACAGTCATATCAGTAAAGCCCTGTTTAAAGCAGCAGTATGTAACTTTTGAGAGTAGAGATTTTGGAGACCTCTCTGGTGTAAAAGTGCAATTGCAAGCAAACAACTTGTGAGATGGTTTTGTAATGTCAGTTGTGGCTATTCTCCTAGTGGTATTTTCACAGGAAGTGGAAGAGACATTTGACTTTAGACTGCAAACGACCAAGTCTTCTCTCACAAAATATGAATGAGTTACAGCTAATTACAGCTAATTAGATTCAGCTATAGTCCCAACTTCAGTTTTGTTAATGGTTAGTTAATTAAGAAAATACAGACTAAACACTAATGTTATCGACTATGACACCCCTTCATCCACCCAGGGGACTACACTGTTTCTACCTCCACCCACATGTCCTTGCTCCGTTGTCTTTGTAACTAGGTAAGAAATTCCACATGGATACTCATTAATGCGAAAAGTCACTTAGTAATGGTTACTGTCCAGTTATTAATCCTGGATTATCTTTCCCTTTTAATAAAGTAAACATTCAGAACAATCTGGATTCTGTACAAGTCACATATGATGTTTTGAAAGTTTTGGTTTACTACACCACAGTGGAAAACTGATCAAATCAAAAGTTATGCTGAAAGTTAAATCAGTTCTATTCTCCTTCTTTGCTACAGGAATCTTGTGTTTCTGGGACACACCCCTTCCAAATTCCCATCTGGCTATTGATCAAAGGCTCTCTCCTGGACCGAGTTCTGTGTCCAAACGCTTATCTCTGTTTTTCCACAAGATATCATATCCCTGGCGTAGGGTTGCACTTGGCCGGTAATGCTGGATTCCTCAAGACTGTTTTGACCTGGTCAGGCTGATGGTGTGTGACAGGTAAAGAGGGCAGGACATTGTCTCAGTGTCTCAGTGTCTCAATGTCTCATTGTCTCAATGTCTCAGTGTCTCAATGTCTCAGTGATTCAGTGTCTCAGCATCTCACTGTTTCAATGTCTCAGTGTCTCATTGTCTCAATGTTTCAGTGTCTCAGGGTTTCAGTGTCTCAGGGTTTCAGTGTCTCAGTGTTTCAATGTCTCAGTGTCTCAGTGTTGCAATTTCTCAGTAGTTCAGTGTCTCAGTGTCTCAGCATCTCAGTGTTGCAATTTCTCAGTAGTTCAGTGTCTCAGCATCTCAGTGTCTCAGCATCTCAGTGTTTCAATGTCTCAGTGTCTCAATGTCTCAGTGATTCAGTGTCTGAGCATCTGTGTTTCAATGTTTCAGTGTTTCAATGTTTCAGTATCTCAGTGTTTCAGTGTCTCAGTGATTCAGTGTCTCAGTGTTTCAGTGTCTCAGTGTTGCAATGTCTCAGTGTTTCAGTGTCTCAGTGTTTCAATGTCTCAGTGTTTCAATGTTTCAGTGTCTCAGTGTTTCAGTGTCTCAGTGATTCAGTGTCTCAGTGTTTCTGTGTCTCAGTGTTTCAGTGTCTCAGTTTTGCAATGTCTCAGTGTTTCAGTGTCTCAGTGTTTCAATGTCTCAGTGTCTCAGTGTCTCAGTGTTTCAATGTTTCAGTGTCTCAGTGTTTCAATGTCTCAGTGATTCAGTGTCTCAGTGTTTCTGTGTCTCAGTGTTTCAGTGTCTCAGTGTTTCAATGTCTCAGTGATTCAGTGTCTCAGTGTTTCTGTGTCTCAGTGTTGCAATGTCTCAGTGATTCAGTGTCTCAGTGTTTCTGTGTCTCAGTGTTGCAATTTCTCAGTGGTTCAGTGTCTCAGTGTCTCAGCATCTCAGTGTTTCAATGTTTCAGTGTCTCAGTGTTTCAGTGTCTCAGTGTTTCAGTGTCTCAGTGTTGCAATGTCTCAGTGTCTCAGTGTTGCAATGTCTCCGTGTTTCAATGTCTCAGTGTGTCAGTGTTGCAATTTCTCAATGGTTCAGTGTCTCAGTGTCTCAGCATCTCAGTGTTTCAATGTCTCAGTGTTTCAGTGTCTGAGTGTTTCAGTGTCTCAGTGTCTCAGTGTTGCAATGTCTCAGTGTTTCAATGTCTCAGTGCCTCAGTGTTGCAATGTCTCAGTGGTTCAGTGTCTCAGCATCTCAGTGTTTCAATGTCTCAGTGTCTCAGTGTTTCAATGTCTCAGTGTCTCAGTGTTTCAATGTTTCAGTGTTGCAATGTCTCAGTGTCTCAGCATCTCAGTGTTTCAGTGTCTCAGTGTTTCAGTCTTGCAATGTCTCAGTGTTTCAATGTCTCAGTGTCTCAGTGTTTCAATGTCTCAGTGTTTCAGTGTCTCAGTGTTTCAGTGTCTCAGTGTTGCAATGTCTCAGTGTTTCAGTGGTGCAATGTCTCAGTGTTTCAGTGTTGCAATGTCTCAGTGTTTCAGTGTCTCAGTGTCTCAGTGTTTCAATGTCTCAGTGTTTCAGTGTCTCAGCATCTCAGTGTTTCAATGTCTCAGTGTCTCAGTGTTTCAATGTCTCAGTGTCTCAGTGTTTCAATGTTTCAGTGTTGCAATGTCTCAGTGTCTCAGCATCTCAGTGTTTCAGTGTCTCAGTGTTTCAGTCTTGCAATGTCTCAGTGTTTCAATGTCTCAGTGTTTCAGTGTTGCAATGTCTCAGTGTTTCAGTGTCTCAGTGTCTCAATGTTTCAGTGTTTCAATGTTTCAGTGTCTCAGTGTTGCAATGTCTCAGTGATTCAGTGTTGCAATTTCTCAGTGGTTCAGTGTCTCAGTGTCTCAGCATCTCAATGTTTCAATGTTTCAGTGTTTCAATGTTTCAGTGTCTCAGTGTTTCAATGTTTCACTGTCTCAGTGTTTCAATGTCTCAGTGTCTCAATGTATCAATGCCCCAGAATCTCAGTGCTTTGATGTCTGTTCATCCCCGATGTCAACACATCAGAGTCCAAAATCACTCAGAAATCCAGCAAACAGGAAGACGCTGAGGGTGTGTCTTAGGTCAATTGTTCAGTAGAGAAAGCAGCACATTGAAGTAAACCTGAAAAACTTCCTCGGTGAGAGCCAAGATGTGCTCTCTCTCTCTCTCTCTCTCACACACACACACACACACAAAAATACACACAAACACACATACGCACACACAACCACACAAATCCAACCATTCAGTTTAAAAATAACCGCTGTAGCATTTCCTCAAGTTGACAATACAGGTGTTAAAACCTTCTGAACCCGACTTGAATATCCAATATAAAGATTTATCACTGTCTCAAGATAATAATAATAATAATAATAATAATAATAATAATAATAATACACTGCCTCAGGTCCGTTGTATTTGATTAATTGGATTTGTTTCTGAATCATTTAGTCGACACATTGTGTAGTGCCTTTGTGGCGTGTCCCCTCCTCATCCCACGCTCCCTACCCCCACTTCTTTAGGGATAATCTCCGGTCTGAATGGGGTGTGTGTCTCCAAAACTGCCAGCTGATCCCACACTCATGCATGGGGCCACATCCCAAATCACATGCTACATCACCTAACACTTTCTCATCTGGGGAATAGAAAGACTATGATTCTGTTTTGAGCGATTCTACGTGCGCATCGATGAAGAGTCTTAATCCGATGTTCACATTAGCTGAAGCATAAACGTTTTTATCTATTAGCAAAATGTCAAATTTGACAGTTTTTAGGAGAGCCACATAAACATCCACCATGTTTAATGTAAGTATGTAAATATGACCAAGACTACAATGACTGCATTTTTTTCCCCCACCACTGTCATTTGTTGATATTTTTATGCTATATGCTACTGTTATTTTATTCCACAACATCTTGCACAAATTCCTCACACAAGTCTATACCAGTCTAGGATTAGGTTAAGTAAAATGCTGTAATTTTATCTGTTATTATCCAGCTTTTATCTGAGATCTGCTGCAGCATCTGCTGGGGAAAAAAGTCACTGTAGAAGAAAGCTTGTGGATAGTTAGTCCTTCTTATTCACTCTATATGCTCACTACATAGGGTATAACCCAATAGTGCTGTATAGATAGATAGATGTGGTACCAATACTTCCAGAGAGGGGTAGATAGATAGATAGATAGATAGATAGATAGATAGATAGATAGATAGATAGATAGATAGATAGATAGATGTGGTACCAATACTTCTAGATAGATAGATAGATAGATAGATAGATGTGGTGCCAATACTTCTAGAGGGGGGTATGTAGATAGATAGATAGATAGATAGATAGATAGATAGATAGATAGATAGATAGATGGGGTGTCAATACTTCTAGGGGGGATAGATAGATCTCTCTCTCTCTCTCTCTCTCTCTCTCTCTCTGGTGCGCGCGCCCGTCTGACCACGCGAGCGCTCGCGCACGCGCCTCTGCCGACTATTAATCACGTCGCTTCTGTCTTTCTTTGTGCTCGTGTCCGCCTCAAAACTGCACAAAACCGACCCGGAAGTGCAGAAATAACTGAATTATCCCTCTGACTTCACACTTTACACTGTAACGGCTTTACGATGTCATTTATATAGTCTTTATGAATGAATAACCGGGGAACAAAAGGAGGAAAACCCTTCTCTCCTGTAACTGTAACGCAGACAAACAGCAGAGTTTATAACACTACTGACGAGAGAGAGGGAGAGAGAGAGCTGTCGTGTGTGTTAAATGAAAGTAACATGATATTTAAAAGTGTCATATAAACACTAGGTGTGAATGTGGAGCTAACGGTGAAAGCTAACACATCCAGAAATTAACGTTACTCTAAGTTTCCGCTAATAAATGTAAAAAAAATCCGCTGATGAATGAGTTTAGAGTGATAGAGTGATGCTTCTGCTTTACCTTTAGCGCTGTTTCCCGTCATGGTGTTGTTTTATTCCGGGATTTAAAAGCCCAGAGAGATGGTGAGAGGAAAGCGGCTGCAGCTCCACTGCTACTCTGCGCTCCCTTACACATTCAAACTGCAGCTCGTGCGGGACAGCAGCCCACCTCCAGCTGTCAACACACCGCACAGACTGGCAGCTGCGCCAGCCAATCAGAACGCGCTCTACGAGTCTGGCTGACCAATAGCACAGAGGCAGGGGCGGGATCCATTTAATTTCGGACAAAGACGATTCCGTAGAAATCTATCTATCTGGTCAGCTCCATAATTATTGGCACCCCATCTATCTATCTATCTATCTATCTATCTATCTATCTATCTATCTATCTATCTATCTATCTATCTAGTCAGCTACATAATTATTGGCACCCTATCTATCTATCTATCTATCTATCTATCTGGTCAGCTACATAATTATTGGCACCCTATCTATCTATCTATCTATCTATCTATCTGGTCAGCTACATAATTATTGGCACCCTATCTATCTATCTATCTATCTATCTATCTGGTCAGCTACATAATTATTGGCACCCTATCTATCTATCTATCTATCTATCTATCTGGTCAGCTACATAATTATTGGCACCCTATCTATCTATCTATCTATCTATCTATCTGGTCAGCTACATAATTATTGGCACCCTATCTATCTATCTATCTATCTATCTATCTGGTCAGCTACATAATTATTGGCA
>CM075014.1:22331376-22349251 GCA_037576675.1 Pangasius sanitwongsei | reverse complement strand
CCCATTCCATGAAGCTCTCTACGCACTGTTCTTGAGCTAATCTGAAGGCCACACGAAGTTTGAAGGTCTGTAGCTATTGACTCTGCAGAAAGTTGGCGACTTCTGCGCACTGTGCGCCTCAGCATACGCTGACCCCGCTCTGTGATTTTACGTTGCCTACCACTTCGTGGCTGAGTTGCTGTTGTTCCCAATTGCTTCCACTTTGTTATGCCCATTCTTTCACAAATGTTTGTAGAAGCAGTCCGCTGCCTAGGTGCTTGATTTTATACACCTGTGGCCATGAAAGTGATTGGAACACCTGAATTCAATGATTTGGAAGGGTGTCCCAAAACTTTTGGCAATATAGTCTATCTATCTATCTATCTATCTATCTATCTATCTATCTATCTATCTAATTATTGCCTCCCCATCTATCTATTCGTCTAGTCACCTCCATAAATATTCCCCATCTATCTACCTGTCTCCAGAAGTATTGGCACCCCATCCATTTATCTGTTGAATTATTGGCATGTATCTATTTATCCGTCTAGTCACCTCCATAAGTATTGGCACCCTGCCTATTTATCTATCTATCTATCTATCTATCTATCTATCTATCTATCTATCAACAGTCATCTCCAGAATTAATTATTAAACCCCACCCATCTGTCCATCCCTCTGTACAAAAGCACTACGTACAATCCAGCTGTATGACACATTTATTGAAAGATGAATATCAGTTTTTTTTTTTTTTTTGCAATCCGGCAAAGCAAATGAAGAGAAAAAGAAAAACATAAAGGCTTAAGTAACAATATTGTATTAAACCTTCATATTTCTCAAACTGCTGCACAGCCACAACTACATCAGAATCACAGCATTGGCCTAAAGACGTATCTGTGGTTATGCAATTGTTAGTTCATTAAAAAACACACGCACACACAAACAAATTTTCTGATTGGCATCTCAGTGTCTGGAGCTTTCATGTTACATTCGCTGTGTATAACAACACAAAGACATGTTTATAAACAAAAAGGAGGAAATATAAATGAAAAACATGAACATGGTCTGGATAATCTCAATCAGTCCAAAAAGTATGAATCATAATCAGTAATGTGGCTCTTCTGCTTTCACTGACACTGTTTATTTAGAGCTAAGATCCAATATTTTACACTCATACAGTCTAAAAAAAAAAAAAGAAAAGAAAGAAAGAAATGCTGATTACATCCCTGCATGGCTGACAGGAAAATGAACACCAAAGAAAATCAGAATAACATAAAACACTGACTCCAGCAAAGCGAGTGGAGTTATGAGCCGAGCTCTTGTAGGTCCTGATTTTCACTTGTTCACCGTTTTATCAAGAGTAAAGAGACAGAGAAGCAGACTGAACATCTGTATTTGACTTATCCAGCCAGATCTGACTCACACACACACACACACACACAAAACTCCAACAGCTGTTCAAATAAAGCAAAATTTCCATGCAACCCAACACAGCCATCAAGGTCCATCAAGGAACCTTTCCTGCACAAATTTATTCACAAAAATGACAAAAAATATATACGCCCTACAATGTGAGTGGAAACATTTGGCCATGACAAGACAGGTGAGGAGGACTAGATATTCCTAGAAAAAAAAAATAAAAAATTTCACTCATACACATTTTGCAAATGATTAGATGTATTCACTCATAACGTTACATAAACGTGACGTGACATTTTCTATTGCTTTGCAGTAAAATATTTGAAAATGTAAGGATCATGATATTGAACAACAAAAATCTCCACCACAGACATTTACTAAACAGGGTAGTCTTACTAAAGAAAGAATTCATATTTATAATTTAAAGGAGCAGTGTGTAATATTCAGAGCCCTCTGCTGCTTGTGTGGTGAATTGCACTCGCAATAAATCATAACCGATCACTTATGACATGTGAGTTGCCTTTTAAGGAGAAAGGGGTGGGGATGAGCAGTACTGGTTTGGAGCTAATTTCAGGGACAGAAAAATGAAAACAGAAGAATAAAAAATTATTATTATTGTTGTTTTTGCTGTTGTCGTCATTATTATTATTATTATTATTATTATTATTATTATTATTATTATTTAAAAAATAGACAGCTTTGCTGAATAACAACGCTGTAAGTCAAAATGCCATGCATGTTGCCTATTAAGGAAAAAAGGGGGCAGGGCAGAGCTGTACTTGTTTAGAGCGAATTTCAGGGCCAGAACAATGAAACCACTAGCCTTAAAAAATAAAATGAAATAAATTTTAAAAAGTTATTATTGTGAATTACATTTTTACTAAAGTTACCTCTAAAGGTATATGATTATTACAGGTCTATACACATTTTTTTAAACATTACAAACTGCACCTTTAAAAAAAAAAAAAAAACAGCAAAAAAAAAAAAAAAAATCCCCACAAAATGGCTAAGATCGTCTTTATCAGTGTTACAGGTTTTGAACTTGAGTCTTAACCACAAAGGCATTTTAATGAATCTTAAATTTATTTTGAACTACAGTTTGACCTTCATTTCGACACAAAAACACAATTTTGCAACTTTTGGAATAATGATTGGACAGTGTATTCCTCATTTCACACCCACATCATTAAGGCTTTTCATAAATCAGATTTATGAATGAATTTAAAGCAAAACCAACCACCCATGTACCAAATGATGCGTACAATACAGTCTGAACTCATTATGATCTCATTTCATTTCATCAGCATATCATCCTCTAGCTATTTTTATATTGTATGTACACACATTTATTCAGAAACAGAGAACGCAGAGATGCAGCATTTGGTTTGCAGTGATGCGCCACTGAACCGCTTCACAAATGCTTATTGTTTTTTGAGCATAAAGCTACAGTCAATGCGATGATGGAGAGTTTAATCAGTTTAGTGAGTTTCACCGCAAAAATAGAGTACAAAAATATTTCGAAGAGCATGATCGAAGAGGCTACAGCGTGTCCCGATGACGTTTGAGAATATCTCTGATTCAAAATAATACAACGCATGAAAAAAGACATATTTTTTTTTACTTATTACATCAATCAGGTTTTTATATAACTCCATAAACCACCATTTTAAATCTCAGAGTGAGGCCACTGGAAAAAACAGACAGTGAAGAGCTGAATGCGTTAGAAGGTGCTTTGTTAGATGACGGCTGACTTGCTGAACTCATGCTAGCAAGCATCTAATAAACCTCAGTTAGCATGATAAATATCTAACTCAGGATAACGTGTCGCAGTATGTCAGAGTATAAACCTGTCACAATCATTAAACTGTCGGAAAAACAACTGCAATTAATGATTTAATGGCATTTCCTGTTGAATTTATGCCACTTGTTATATACAGTATGCATGTAATAACACATGGCACATACAGTTCTTTACTGACATCAGGGCCATTAATCACGCTGGATACGAACAAATTTATGCATAACAAAAACACAAAAATTAGCTTAGTCACAAAAATCCAGTTATTTTGAAAAATATTTGTATTGCAGTTTGTGCAAATATCCTTACAAGGAGACTTAATTGGCTTCAAATCTTATAATCGTGGATGAGATTCTGAGATTTTAAATACAGATTATGCTGTCGAGTTTAAATCACTTATTTATCTCAATTACACACCAATTTAATGAAACTCATTTGTTTTATATTAATGATTTGAAAGAAGGCGATTCTAAAAAGAAATCCACAAATTAAGACAAAAAATACTAGCCATTCCTTTAGAAGAACATGGTAGCTGAAGCGCTGCAATGGCTGAGCTGCATTACTGGAAGATTTAGCGTGCATTCCTCATATGGATACATTCACACATTTACAATTTATTTTGATTTAATTTAATTCGAATGTATTTATTTTCTGTAAATGTCCATTGTTAAAAAGCGTTATACAAATAAAATTGAATTGAATTGTCGCCATTTTGTCATTTTTTAGCTCTCTGTGAGCTTTTATGGAGTTTTATGGCTGTGGTTAATAATACAACAGCTGTGCTGTGATGATGCATTTGATTTTCCTCATAAGTGGTAATTCGCGAATTTTTTTTCCCCCCACGCCTCAATACTCGTCTTTTATTAGCAACAAGCTAATAAAAGCTTTGCACATTTTCTTCCTCAAAACTGTACAGTCAGTGTTCTAGATTTAAGAAGCGAATACGTCTGCATGTTGATTGATTTAAAGCTAACACAGTACAGTGTAACTCATTTACAGGGAAGAGGTGCTGCTTTGTTTACTGTTGATACCGTGAGCGGCCATGTTGATATGATGTCACTCTGTAAACAGGGGAAGAACTCGAAGAAGAGAAGACTATTCTGAGTTTAGGGGACGAGTAGTTGAGAAGGCGTTTCCTTTGGCTTTTACTGGTTGGAGGTTGGGAATTACAAGTTGCAACCTCGAGTTGATTGCAGCATGAATGCGCTTGGTCATTTATGGTTCATTGGCGTTCATCGACATACAACAACAAAATTCTTTCGTGAATTTGGCGTGAAATTTTAGCTCAGTTTGAACTACAAAATCATTTACAAACAACTTTACTAAAAGATGTAAAGTAAAGAAGTAAAGAAAGTAAGTAAATTGAATTTATACTGCAAGTCAAAAGTAAAACCATGGAGATTTTTCTTGTTTGTTTTTATTAGTTTACGCACTAATAGCTGTTAAACAGGGGGGGAAAAATTAAACAAAAATGTTCCATCAAATCCCTAAATGTTAGTATTTAAGGACTTGTTCACTGATTGTAATGAGACTCTAATGTGAATTAGCGCTTTATTAAAGTTGAGTGCACTTATTTAATAAAGCCGTTTCTGTAAAACTGGAAGATTTATCTTGCAGTTGATATTAGACAGTGTTAGTGTCACTTGCATTGCAAAAAAATATCTTGTGTGCTAACAATACCTAATTTGTGATCCAGATCAGCCTTTTTTTCCCCCCAATAAAATAAAAACAAGAAGTCAACAAGAGAAAACATTTCTCAGTTCACCTATAGTCAGTTCTTACTTAGCTTTTCTAATTCTAGAGGATTGTAGCCAAGTTTAACCAAAAGGATGTTCAAAAACTGTTGACTAACAGCGTGTCTGATTTATAGACTGAAGAAAGAATTATGCTGCCTTCATGTGCTATGGGAACTGAAGTGGTAATTACGAGTATGTCGTGTTCACATGCTTTGTTTTCGGAAAGAACATGAAACATGGACGACGCCAGGTTCATTCATACATATTACTTTTTTCTTTTACTTTTATTTTGACATCATAACACATATTACTCAGTTAGCTAGCCTGCTGAATGGAACGTCAGTCAAATACAAGCTTTTCACGGTGTAAAAATATACAACTTTACAACATGCATCGAATGGCTGCTGATACACATCAATGAATATGACTAAAACGGCAAGCGCTAACAATTAGCCTGTCAGTCAGTACAGAAACTGTTCTCTCCTCCGCCATACTGAAAGTTTAGGACTCCTCCCATTAAAATTATCTCAGAGTTTCCCAGTCGTCATTACGACTTGAGGGGTCACTCGTGTGCAACTGCCTGATGTGAATCTTGTATTCACGATAATTCCGATAGCACGTGAAGGCAGCATTACAAGGCCACAAGTTCTAACTCGGAAAATATAAACCGTACGACTGAAACGCTACTCAGTGTTTTCTGAATAGTTAGCAATGGATTATTGAATAATGTGGCAGGCTGTAAAACAGGTTGTATCCTTTCCAATTCGTGTTTTTTCGTACGTTTATACGGACATATATGATTGCGGATTTTAATGATTAAACACTATCATCTCAGATCATATCTATTAGCTAATTATATAATGATTGTGACAGGCGGCTGAGGAAAATGGAGGAAAAGACAGAGAAAAACAGAGAAAAATACACCGTAATTGGATTGGATAAAAACGGACATGAAGGGCTTGCCATAGCAAACACACACACACACACACACACACACACACACAAAATCGTACAGCTTATATACCTCACATATAGATCCTTATTGCAGTTATCTGAAAGGTGAGCGAGAACAGGGAACAGGAGAGACGTACACACTGTAGATGGTTTCCTTCCCCATCAGAACAGATATAATGTGGCATTCGCACAGAAAGCTACCATGGCTAACACTGAGGCTGTGAAGTGACGGCGTATATAACACACTCCTCCTGTCTTCAGCGTTATGACAGCAGGTACGCAGCGCAGCAGAATGGAAGTGCATATATGTATGTAGATATATATATATATTTCACTCTTTCTCTTATTTCTGCATATACGTAGACTGATTGAGGAGAACTTCCTCGTTTATCTTCTCTCTCAGTTCTCTCGGGGGCGTCGTGGCGGTGTTAGTGGTGTTGGTGGTGTTGATGGTGGTTAGAACAAGCGAGCTTTTTTCTTCAGTTCGTTTCTCTTCCACAGAGCCAAGCGGTCGAACTGTGCGATGGTCATCCCGAACACCTGGAAGAACTCGTCTGGAGACAGGTGCCTCTGAAAGAGAGCAAAAGAAAAAAAAAAATTCATTAACGCTTGCGTTTCATTCACAGTAACAATGACAAGTCAGCGTCTGGGCGTGGCCTGTCTATGCCCAGACACGACTTTTTTTTTTGTGTGAAAATATCAAATCAAATGTCCCTTGCTGCTGTCGTTGCTGTACATACAAAGAAAGTGAATGATTGTCAATCTGTTGGTTGCGAGTGTGAACGTAGGGTAACTCTGAGGAAGCAGTAGGAGTGGAGATGGCAACATGGCTGACAAAAAAATTGAGAATAAACAGTTTTAGCACAAAATTCATAATAGGAAATAATTCTGGTCCCAAGAGGCTGAATTTATTTATTTATTTTTTAATTAAAAAAGGTGGTGGTAAAAAATAACTCTTTGTTTATCAACAGATTGTTGGTTCTTGTGTTAAGTGTACAGTAGAAAGTTTTGGGAAAACTAGTCATTTTATATTATTAGCATTAATCAAAGAATATGACAAATAAAGAAAGAGATCCAACACAAACCCATAAATTAAGACAAATGAAACTATTCATTTAAGATAATTTAAAAACTAAATCATTCAATTATAGCAAAAGAAATGGCACCTTATAAGCGGAGGAAGGGCGGGTCTGCCTGCACAGAGCCATAAACCGTAAACAAACGCCTCATCTGACCGAAGATTGAGGTCACACTTATGAGGAAAAGGATGTTTAAAGACCAGAAAGCTGGCTAATAAATCAGTTCTGTTTGCCAAGGCATTGTCTTTTTAACACTGCGCAACACTTCCAGCACATCAGCCGAGACACTTAAAACGATTTAAAACGGTTTTCCCTTGTGACGTGCTCGGTGTGCATGATCACCTGGTCACAGTGCACATCTTTTTTTCCACCGTTTTTCACATCACACCATTTTCTTGTCTCCTCACTTAATTCACACCTAATTCAAATTTTCTGTACTTTATCTCTAGATTTTGACCTTTTCAGGCACTGTTCCACTTCTGCCTTTTCTCTTATTGCTCATTTCGTGCTCTCAGCCCTCTGTGCGCATGACCTTTTATGGAGTTTTGTGGGAGTCAATTTGCTAAATGCAAATGTATCGGTAACTAGCTTTGTACTTTGCACAGGTGATCAACATACACACGCTAGTACAAAGAAAATCAGACTTTCTGAAACGTTTTTAAATCCGGCAGAAATATACATACAACTTTAGTAAAGAATTGATAAACGATGCCTAATGTTTGCACATAATTTGTACTCATTAATCTGTTAAACAGCCTTGCTGCTTCATGTCAGGAAGCCTTCTGCCCTCACTGCTGCAGCCCAGGTATCAAACGAACCTCATGCTGGTAATCGGCCATATCCAGCTTCCAAAGAGTTCAAAGCCTAATCAGCTCTGACCTCGTGAGCAGATTTTTCTACTTACAGCATCTGCGTGCAGTGAATTTCACTCTGGATTAAAGACTGGAACAGACGACATGGTGCACGGTGATGATGGTTACAGCAGTCTGTCCACAGAACTCAACTCATAACTTACTGCAGACATCCAGGGCCTTTGTGTGTGTGTGTGTGTGTGTGTGTGTGGTTTTTTAGCTCTGTGTCTCTCTGAACAATGACATTTGGGGACATTTGGCTGCTCCACACAAAGGAAAGTACTTTTTTTTCCCTTTCAAAACATGCAGCTTTTATTTAAAAAGCCGAAAGAGCCAAAGAGGCGTGATTTTTATTTAACTACAGTAATGCACAAGATGGTAAAACCAACATGTGTGTGTGTGTGTGTGTGTGTGTAAGGGAGTGTAGAACGCTGTGGGTGAATACGTCAGGGTTACAGGATGTGAACTGGATTTGAGGCATCAGTTAGTGTTTGTTAGCTCGGTCCAGGCCGCAGGAGGTAGAATAACAGACACGTGTGGCTTTTACGGACCGCTAGAAGGATGAAACTGCTGAAATCATGAGGCTTTCGTAATTCTCATCAGGGTGTTTTCAGCATTCCTCTGGAGAGGCTGACGGTATTCCCTCCTGCAAGAGAAACAAACTGATCTCCTGTCCTAACCAAATGAGTGCAGTCTTAACACACACACACACACACACACACACACACACACTGATCATTTACACCAAACACAGAGCTGATAACCCCACAGCTCATAATTCAATCCTGAAAGTCAGCGTCTTGTGACCTCTGACCTCTCCCTGATAGTTCTGTCACAACAGTTTGACTCCTAAGCGCTACAGTTTTTTTTTTTTCACAGAGACCGTCCACCTGTCTGTGATCGGCCCACACTCACAAGCGTCTTCTGTTCATTCGTCCCATGTGTCAAGTCATGACATCGGCTCAGCTCACAGCGTCCCTTAAACAGTGAATTTACTTATGACTGCGTGTTTGGCGGTGCTTTTCTTTTTGTTTGTTGATGGATTGCTGGTCTACAGTACATCCTGTAAAGAATGAGAAAACTGCAGGAAATTTCATGGGTAAGTGGCGAGTTGAAACACGGATGTCTAGCAGAATCCACATATTTCCAGAATAAACATGTATATGCGTGTGATTCGTGTTTGAACCCCTGAAATATGTTATGACAGCTCTAAAGGCTTATTCAGAGGTGGCTGGCATAACACACATACAGTGTAGCTAATATATACAGTACATATCAGTAATGCATTAATTGAGCTATAATGATGTTCAGAAAACATCAAACACCTCAGTCGTCCAATGAGCGTGTCCCTTAATTTGTTTGATCACAGTTTATTGGCTATCAGCTGCTATGGTGAGAAACAGGATTAACCAATCAGGATCATGTATTTTTCCCATTTCTTTCTGAAACCAGCTAGCTACGCTCCACGCTCTTGAGGGATATCGAGGTGACGGCTGGTGAAGTGCAAGAGGTTTACTGCAGAAGGAGGAAAAAAGAAATAGATCTATCACTATTTTAATCATTTTCACTGGAACTACGGCTTTTAACGTCATTAATGTAGTTGACTGTAAGTCGTGCCTTAAATAATTACATAACAAATTCTCAGTACCATCACTGCTCCTACTGTACTTGTCAGTATAATCATTCCAAAACAAAACAACCATCTTAATCAGAATGGAGTAAACCAACTGAGGCCAAAAAAAAAAAAATCTACCCAATCATACGAGATGGATGAACTGTTTAATAATAAGTCAAAAGTAAAATCGCAATCTAAAAACTTCTACGCAGTTCTACAATTTCTATGAAGAAGCCAAGTTTATGTGCACATCATAAAAGATGTAACATGATTAAGATATTGGATCTGAAGTAAGGGACAACCAACTAATAAGTCATGACAGAATGATGACTCACGTTTTCTTGGACAGCTGTGGCTTTGCGCTGTGTGGCTCTGGATGGTAAAATATGATCTCTTATCCATAAGCAGAACAACCAAAACCTTTTATGGCTGTTATATCACTGTGCATGTTGGATTTAATAATGGTTTGGCTTTTAGACTAGAGAAAAGGTGGACCGGTTTTTCAAATTGGTTTGTCCAAGAACTATGTCACTGTTACAGAGATACCAAGATGAAGTATGACAGAGACGGAGAAACAAATGAATTTTGAAAGAGAAACGTCACATTTTCATTCCAGCAAAGCTTCATGTAAATGAGAAGCGGATGTTCTCGGACAGCAGACAATCCGCGGACTGTTGAATGCGCTGTTGCTTTCACTAGATTTCATTCCAAATCAGTGCAGAAAGAGATGGACAACTGATGCAAGGTGAACTATCCCCACAAAACAAACATCAAACTTCCGCACTGGTTAATAATTACAATTTATTCCATACACAAACGTGCATTAAGCAGTATATTTAAAAAGTGTACAAACATCAAGATTTCACAGTCTGCACCCGGGACTGATTCTTAGCTCGTTTTGGGCAGAACTCTGTCCATTCCATTTTCCGTACCAGTTATCCTACACAAGGTCACAATCACACACACATACATACTATGGACAATTCAGAAAAGCCAAACAGCCTACGAGGCATGTCTTTGGACTTGGGGAGGAAACTGGAGTGCCCAGAGGGAGCCCCCGAAGCATCGGGAGAACATGCAAACTACACGCACACAGGGTAGAGGCAGGATTCGAACCCCCAAACCCTGGAAGTGTGAGGTAACAGTGCTAACCACTAAGCCACCGTCCCCCCTGGATGGGGTTCATAATCGCAATTTGTGTTCACGTAGAAGAATTCCTTCTGAACTGTGGACCGACCGCACAATTCCATATGTCACTTTTGTGAATACGGGTTTTCAAAATGGCGGGCACTGGATTCATCATTTTTGCTTTGGTACCAACACAATAGTGGTAGAGAACAGAGCTCTTTTTGGATGCACAGCATGTCATCGTACAGGAATACAACAAATGATGAGCTGTTCTCGTATAAGAGAATTTTCAGCCATGTAGACCAGCACAAGAAGTGTGTTTTTTTCACAATGTTCTCATATAAATATTAACAACAATTTTGTTGACCACAACAACGAGTTTGGAGGCTTTTTTGCTCCATATATTGATAAGGTGTTCCGTCTCCTCCACTGATAGCACCAACCCTTTCCTCGTGATCATGAAACAGGAAACAGGAAGTGATGTGAGAAGTTGAAGCAATCTTGTTACTCAGTGTGCGGCTCTGAGAAGGCATAGCTTCAGCATCTGATGATGACATCACCAGGGGTTGAAGCGGACAACAGGACCAGGGATCGGTTCTCTGGACTGCTTCCGGGAAATTTCCAGAAACACTAACTAAATATATGCAAAAGCTTTAGTATATACAGTCTGATTTAACCTGCTTATATTCTTTACTTTTTCAACAGCCAGAAACGCACTTGTATTTCAGAAACACATCACCAGAATGACCAGCTACCTGCGAACGAAGTGTTTTGCGTAACTGCAGTGTGAGTGTACCGTGAGAGGGTTTAACAGTAACAGTACCTCGAGCCTGGTGCGATCCACATCACGCGGCAGCTTCACTCTTACTCTGTGTGTCACAGCCAGTGTGTCATATGGGTACACCTATAAACACACACAACACACACATTGTACTGCTTAATAACTCTTATATCAACACTTTGCTTTAACATGCATTAAAATCAATCTAATGCTACAATGGAAATCAAACTCACCTTGTACTCTGAGGAAAGGAAGCGAGGACAGAGAATGAAGGAGAGACAAACACAGAGAGAGAGAGAGATACAAAAAGTTGTCAATCTGGCACACATTTCGATTTTCACTCTTGGATAAATCTCAGGGTTTATAAGGCAAAGGGCAAAATAATAATCTACAGTGTAGACACTGATCAGCCATAACATTAAAACCACCTGTCTAATACTGTGTAGGTCTCCTTTGTGCTGCCAAAACAACTCTGGAGTCTGTCGAGGCCTGGACTCCACAAGACCTCTGAAGGTCTTGAAGGTGAAGGTGTGGTATCTGGCACCAAGACTTTAGCAGCAGATCCTTTAAGTCCTGTAAGTTGTGAGGTGGGGCCTCCATGGATCAGACTTGTTTGTCCAGCACGTCCCACAGATGCGTGATCAGATCGAGATCTGGGGAATTTGGAGGCCAAGTCAACGCCTTGAACCCTTTGTCATGTTCCTCAAAAAAATTCCTGAACAATTATTGCAGTGTGGCAGGGTGCATTAACCTGCTGAAACAGGCCACTGCCAATAGGGAATACCGTTGCCATGAAGGGGTGTACGTGGTCTGCAACAATGTTTAGGTAGGTGGTACGTGTTGAAGTAACATCCACATGAATGTCAGGACCCAGGGTTTCCCAGCAGAACAGTTCCCAGACCATCACACTGCCTCCACCTTCTTCCCATAGTGCATCCTGGTGCCATCTCTTCCCCAGGTAAGCAATGCACACACACCTGGCCACCCACATGATGTAAAAGAAAACATGATTCATCAGACCAGGCCACCTTCTTCCACTGCTCCATGGTCAAGTTCTGATGCTCACAAACACATTGTAAGCGATTTCGGTGGTGGACAGGGGTCAGCATGGGCACTCTGACTGGTCTGCAGCTACGCAGCCCCATATGCAGCAAGCTGCGATGCACTGTGTGTTCTGACACCTTTCTGTCAGAGCCATTTATTAACTTTTTCAGCAATTAGAGCTACAGTAGCTCTTCTGTGGGATCGGACCAGATTTGCTATCCTTTGCTCCCCACGCGCATCAGTGAGTCTTGGGCACTCATGACCCTGTTGCTGGCTCACCGGTTGTCTTTCCTTGGGCCACTTTTGGTAGGTACAAACCACTGCATACCGGGAACACCCCACAAGACCTGCTGTTTTGGAGATGCTCTATTCCAGTCATCTAAATTCGGCCCTTGTCAAAGTCTCTCAGATCCTTACGCTTGCCCATTTTTCCTGCTTCCAACACATCAACTTCGAGAACTGACTGTTCACTTCCTGCCTAATATATCCCACCCCTTGACAGGTGCCATTGTAACGAGACAATCAACGTTATTTACTTCACCTGTTAGTGGTTTTAATGTTATAGCTGATCAGTGTATCATAATATATAATACCTCTCATTGCCCCCCAGTTGGAATCGTGGTCATCCTCTCCAAGATCAGCCGCCTATAAAGAGCAGACAGAAAAATAATCAACTAAATCGACGACCAAAAGCGGTATTTCCGGCTGCTTCGTAAACCCCGTCTGTGCAAGTAAAGTCATGAAAACCATCTCACGGATGTTCCTCTTTAATTTGCTGAGGTTAAAGGTCACAGATTAATGCAAACTCAGGCTTTAATGTCTGGCTGATGTGCTGTTATATCAGCTCCATCACTAGTTTTCACTCAACAAACTGCAAACTGTCTCTGCTCAGCTAAAAAATAATACAGGGTGATACAGGACAATGAAATGGACAGCGGGTGCCAATACTTTCCAAATACATGCTTTCTCAATCCTGCACTTCTGGAGCAGCTGCTCTAAAAGATGTACAGTTTAAAAAAGGAAGGACAAGGAAATGTGTGTTTTAGAGGATAACACTGTAAACTGTGTGCACGATGCTGCCACCTAGTGTACAACTCACAACCACTTCCTGTCTCTGCTCTCTGAGAGTTCAGAGACACTAAGTAAGGAATAAAACACTTCGGGGTCAGCTGTTACAGGAAAATAATCAACAACAAGGTTGCGATGAACAAGAGTTAGTGTTTCCACCCTGATATTGATTATTTTCTCATAACAGCACACCATGAAGCGTTTTATTCCTCTAAAACGACAACAATTTGCCAATCACTTTATTTTTTATTTATTATTAAATGACATTTTTACTATTTTATAGTTAGTAGAACACCTGCAAACCAGGTTCTCACTTACGTTATAGCAGCTATAAACAGATGTTTCCTCACCAGTCTCTGTTTTTATTCTCTCTTGAAGTTAATAAGACAAAAATAATAAAAACGCAGCTTGTCATGTTACTGAAAAAAACGCAAAGCGTTTGAAGATATCGCTAAACCTAAAGTTACAGCTTTACCATGTTCAAAGCGTATAGAGCATATAGCATAGAGCGTATGTCGTACAAGTCCCTGTGAATGAGCTGTTACTATAGAAACAATAACGTATCAGAACGAGCGCATTAATATAAACCTGTGAATTGCAGCTGCGCTACTGTCAGAGCTGCTGTTATAGAAACTAGAGAATTCAAAAGCGCTGTAGTTTAATAAAGATTTTTCTCTCTGTCTGTGCTTCCTGAGCTCATCGGTATCTTATTTCCACTTTATTGACAACGCAGCCTTGTCCTCTGTGTCCTCTCTAAAGTACGCAGCCAGACGGTATTCCGTGGCATCGATGAACTAGATCCTCAATCAAATCGAGTTACAGCGTCTCTATCGTGATCCATATGTGCGATCAGAGGACATCATCCAAGTCCTCACAGCTGGAGGACTTTTATAACCAAACAAAAGTCATCATCACTGACGCAAACGATACGTGACCACAGCTGTTACACCCACAGCACACACATGTGGAGAGAGATTGCAGACAGATGTAGAAGCTGGATATGTCATCTCACATCTCACACCTCACATCTCACACCTCACACCTCACACAGCAGGAGAAGGGTTTGCGTAACGTAATGATCTGCAAGAGAAGTGTACTTTACCTTGTAGATGCCATTATGCCCGTAGCCTGGGAGTGAAGCAGACTTGTTGTAGGGGAAATCTGTAACAGATATGAGAAAGCTACTTTTTAGACCAGACCTGTATGAGAAGTGAAATTAGCGTCACTGCGTCTGAGAAAAACCCATCAGATGTCACTGCGGCTGAATTCTGGCAAAAATTGGGGATTTTATCAAAATGGAGGGTTTCTTCCTATAACATACTGACCAGAGAGAAAAAATACCCTGTGCCTGCTCTATTTTTAATTGTAAATAATTCACTAAAACGTTTATTTGTAAATAATTTACAAGAGCTCCTTCTAACTTCTAAAGCTTATGGTTTACATTTATGGTGTTGAAAATAAACAACGGTATGTACTTCATTTACTCAATAAACATTAGATTTTTTTATAGGCGATTTTCATCAGTACAGTATCTAAGAGTAAAGAAATGATAAAAAGCCGAGGTAATGCTGAAAGAAGACGCCAAACCCTTGAGGTAAAAACATACTGCAAAAATGAATCGATCGGAAAACGTTCAAAAGTACCATAGACTTGAAATCCTAAATATATCTCATCCACATGACATGTTTTTGTTTACGTTTTAATCTTTCTTAAGCTTTCAATCGACAGAGATCACGTCGTGTAATGCCGACCGCGCGCGCACACACACACACACACACGACATCACTCGTGATCAGTTGTGCGGCGCTGTACGGGTGCACATAACACGATCGCTGGTAGACGAGGCGTCACTCTGACACTAGCAGACTGCGACGGCATTACAGGGCCACTGTTTATAATAAATATACGAGATTTTGAGAATAAAGTTTTAATATTTCGAAAATAAAGTCATAATATTTCGAGAATAAAGTCATAATATATATCAAGAAAAAGGCCATAACATTTTGAGAAGACAACCACAATATTTTGAGAATAAAGCCGTAATATCTTTTAAAAAGTCATAATATTATGAGAAGAATTCGCAATATTTTGAGAATAATGTCATAATATTAAAAAAGTCACTGTTATGAGAAAAAAATCTTAGTTTTTCACGAAAAAATTAATAATATCTGATATTATGAGAAAAAAAGTCACAGAATAAAGTTAATATTTTGAGACAAAAGTCATAATATTACGAGAAAAAAAAACATTTAGACTTTTTTCTTGTAACATTATGACATTTTTCTTGAAATGTTACGGTGTTATTTTCAAATTTTTATTTAAATTAAAAAAAAAAACAACAAAAAAACGAAAACATTGCCGTAAGCAGACAGTGATACACTACTGGGTTGCATTTTATACGCAATTTATTCCCAAAACTTGATTTTTAGAAGAAAGACATCTGATTTGTGTCTTTGCACACTTTCCATAGCTAGCTTGTGTGGAAATCGCACTAGTCTGGTGCTGAGCGCGAACCCACGGCCAGTAAACTAGCGACCAGCGTAGAGCGATTTGATTAGCGCAAGACAAAAATAAAATGGCTGCCGGTGTGAGCGCAGCATTATCGTACATTCCTGATATTAAATCTGAACCTTTGTGACTTCCTGCTTCCTGCCTGCATTATGACCTCTGTGTTGAACTATGATCATTTTTTTTTGACATGTGTGTTCAAAATAAGATCCACATGTAACGTACGTCGCGTGTCAATGTGGTCTACATGTGTTCATTTTCCTGTCGGAATCATTCAGTCTTACAAATCACACCACCGAGCCTCATCTAGTAAAAATCCAGCATAAATAACCCTCTGTCCTCCATAGTGATGTGTCTGTATTATCGCTCACTGCTCTGAGAGCGATTTATCATCGCACTGGTGTAATTTACTGAAAGACTGATCACTTCCTGTCTGGGTCAGCTTGCCTGCATTGGGTTTAAGACACTAAAGGAAGAGCTGATTGATCAGTTACTCACTGGGCTGAGACATATCCGTGGGCAGGCTGTGCGTGGAAGTCCTGGGGTCAATGTCCGGCGACTGTCCATCACTCTGACTCTTTAGAAGCGTCCAGCTAGTTCTGGTCTACAGACACACGCAATGCAAAGATAAGTACAGGACATGTATCTGTATCTGTATCTGAATCTGTTTAGTGCTCGAACCTTCTGGAAAGCTTTCTATCTTCTATCTTTATTGTGACTGAGTAAGCAAGCAAACTGTGCTTCAAAACAACGACGTCTTTCCAAAGTCAAAAACTGTTATTTAGGCTACAGGTTACAACAATAGCCATGTAATAATATTTTCCCAGATTTGCTTTAGAACTGGGGTTTGTTAAATTCCAGAAAGATGAGAAAAGTTCTCTGGACACGGTATGAGAATGCTACAGAGCTGGACTCAGCGCTGCTGCGAGTCAAAATCAGGTCCTTTAAGGAGCATTTCATTATAATATAATGATCTACGAATATAATGATATTCTGGGAACATTTTCTTTTAATAACATCAGACAGCGACCATTTAAGAATGATAAAAAAACATGTGCAATGAATGTATATATATTTTATACCATTTTCCAAGATTTCCTAGATTTTTTTGGGCCCTACTGTATGCGTGTAAAATGTAAGCTTGTGTAACTATTTAATAATAATAATAATAATAATAATGCACAAACAGAGCTAATACCTTTCTGTCTACATCATCTCCATCTTGCCAGGAGGTTCTGGAAGCTGTTTAAAAAAAAATGCACAATGCACCAATCAGCTTTTACAAAAAAACAGTAAACACTCGGTCCCCCTCAGGAACAAACAGGAAAAGTATCATGCAACGTGCTTCACAATAAATTACAAGAAAAGAAAAGAAAATAAAAATTAAAATGTCACCTACAGGATACCAGCTTACAGAACTTATGTTCAAAAGTCATAAAGGAAAACGCTGAGTTAGGAGAAGAAACATAGCAAGCCAAAAACACGTTTTAGGAGAAATAAAACACTAAGGGCAAAAAAAATATAAATAAATAAATAAAAAGTGTAGAAATGACTAGAAAAGACAATCAGATGACTCATAATATTACCAACACACCACAGTGATCTACACACAAGTCTTACAACAATCACTATGAATTACACAGATGTCTTCCACTGACTAGCCAAGGCCACTACGATGAGTCACACACATAAACCACAACACACTGTCCCATAGCAAAGGCACATGATCACAGTAAAATGAGATGCTGCCAATGAATGGATGGATGAAGCCGTGAACATAAAAAACAACAAAATATATACAACACTGTGCAAAAGTCTTAGGCACCCTATTGTTTTTTAGTGCAAACTTTGTTATAGATTTTTATTTTCTGACTTCTACATTATTGATTCAGTACAAAAACATTTTAGATTCCAA
>CM075014.1:22298948-22331276 GCA_037576675.1 Pangasius sanitwongsei | reverse complement strand
CACACACTCGCACACACTCACACTGCTATACTGCACTCTCACACACTCGCACACACTCACACTGCTATACTGCACTCGCACACACTCACACACTCACACTGCTATACTGCACTCGCACACACACACTCACACTGCTATACTGCACTCGCACACACTCACACACTCACACTGCTATACTGCACTCGAACACTCACACACACTCACACTGCTATACTGCACTCGCACACACACACACTCACACTGCTATACTGCACACACACACACACACACACACACACACACTCACACTGCTATACTGCACTCGCCCACTCTCACACACACACACACACACACTCACGCTGCTATACTGCACTCACACACACTCACACTGCTATACTGCACTTGCCCACTCTCACACACACTCTCTCACACACACACACACTCACTCACACTGCTATACTGCACTCGCCCACTCTCACACACACTCACTCTCACACACACTCTCTCACACACACACACACACACACTCACACTGCTATACTGCACTCGCCCACTCTCACACATCTGCACTAATGTACAGCTAATATCTCTGTTTTAACTTTCCTAAATTTTTATATTTTTATATTTATGCTCATAGTTTTCATCGCTTTATAGTTTCTTTATATTTATGCTTCTCATTTCATAACTTTCTCTTCTCTCTTTTACTTTCTCATCTTACACTGTTTATCTTATTAAGATTATTTTAATTTCTTGTATTTTTCTGTAATTACTGAGCACCAGTACACTAAAGACCAAGTCCTTGTACATGTAAACACACGGGACTCTATAAAGCTGGTTCTGGTTCTGGTTCTGTCAGAAACCCAAAAACCAAAAGGTGGAAACGCATCAAATCAAACGATGTGTGAGGAATAAGATGAACATGACCAGAAGATGGTGTTGAATGTTATTATTTTCCTATCATCCTCATATACAGTACTGTGCAAAAGTCTTGGCACCCTATTATTTTTAGTACAAACTCTGTTATAGATGTTTAGTTTCTGACTTCTACATTATTGATTCAGTACAAAAACATTTTAGATTCCAAACATTAGTTTTCCAGCACAGAATGAAACGTTACAAAAAATGTTTGTATGTCAGTAAAGGAAGCAGCAGATTCCATAAGAGAAACTTTTCAGATAAAAACAGAATGAAGGCTGCTGGGTTTCGCTGCAGAAATAAGAAGCGAGTCGACAGTCAAAGTCTCCAGAAGAACTGCGGCTGCTTCTGCAAGATGCTCAGTAACACTTCCAGCTCATTTCCTTATAAAACTGCACTCACTGCACCTGAGACACTGTTTTATTTTTAAAGAAAACATTCATTTATTACTAGTTACTGCTCTTTATCGTATTTTTTTAATGTAGAAACATTTGATTTCATTATTTTTAAAGGCGTCTTTGCTCTACAGCTTTTCTTTGCATGTGCCTAAGACTTTTGCACAGTACTGTATATACACTGTGTGTTTCCATAATCAGAGCTGATGGTTTGTAAAAGTAAAATAAAAAGAACTAAACTGCAATTAAAGTACCCCTGAATTTAGCCCTGTATAACTCGTATCATTTCACTTAAACTTCTTATATTTCTACAAAAAAAAAGAGTGATGCGTACGAAAACAGCTGTGACGTCACAAATTATGCGCAAAGACATTGCACCAATCACGGCTCATATGCAAATTAATTAACTTAAAGATGACAACAAAACCTGAGAGGTAGGCTAGCTAAACGTTAGGGATGAAGAAATTAGTTTTGGTTGTTATGGTAACGTTAGATTTGGACAGGTTTAACTGCCAGTCAAGAATTCACTGAGAAAATCACATGTAACTCGAGATTCTGATAATGAAATAATGAAACCCCCGCGAGGAATCCACGTGCTCTCGGCCTAGCTATTGGAAAGGCAGGAGGATGCAGGAGAAACGGTACAGTATACTCACCTATATATTTATAAATCTTGGAGGTTTGTAATGAACGCAGAAGTCTAGAGGTATTTTTAGGTTATTTGTAGTAAGTAAGAAATAAAACTTGACCACGAAGTGTCCTGAAGTGTTTTTATTTGTTTTTATACCACAGTCAGTGATTATTTTAAACACTGACACATCGTGATTTTATCATTTTATAGTCACATTTATTGTTGTCAAATGTTTACAAACCACGTTTCTGCTCTGATTTGCATTATAGCAGCTTTAAACAGTCGTTCCCTCATCAGCCTCTCTTTTTTCTCTCTCTTGAAGACAAAAAAATCGCAGTTTGTCACGTTACCGAGTGTAAACTCAGCGCTGACACTGGAGACTCCTTCCATAAATGTTAAATAAACGTTTTTTTTCCATGTGCAGTGTCGTACATAATGTTTCAGAACGAGTGCATTAATATAAACCTGTGATTTGCAGCTGCACTACTGTCAGAGCTGCTGTTAATTTTAATAAAAATGAATCAGCACCTTCTGACCAATCAGAATCCACAATCTGCCAGCGCTATTTAGCACTGAGGTTTAGAAAGACGTGTTCAGGGGTACTTTAAGGCGAAATTTTCACGTCACTCGTGTTAGTTTCCATGAATGTGGTTAGGTATGTGGTTATGTGCTTAAATGGCCTGTAATGTGGTTAGGAATTTACAGCACAGTCTGAAATGGAAACCCCAGAACCAAAACAAAAGGTCAAAGGTCACCGGGTACCATGGCACCAAGATACCATGATAGCACCGATAGTATCATGCAACAGAGCATGCACAGAGTGATGGTTATATCACGCAGATTGAACTGTACCATGCTGTTTGTAGATAGGGGGTTTTCTATAGATATTATCTTTGGCTTTATTATCTGGAATGGAATACAGAGAGAGCATGACAGACGCAGAGATGACAGATAGAGAGAGAGAGAGAGAGAGAGAGAGACAAGAAGAACCATGAAAAAAAAAGAAGCATGAGTTAGGAGTTATTGAAGGATGGATTGAAGTCAGGAGAGCAGACGGGCAGTGCCGAGCTGAAGAACATCTGTCGCTGTATTAGATTTGAAACTTCAGACTCATTGTAATGTGTCACTGATCGTGAAAAGCATGCAACAATCAAAAGTTTGGTAGCTTCGTCTCAGCTCATCTTTCAAATCGTTACAGACTTGATTACAGAAAGAAATGATTAAAGGAATAGTTCAGTCAAAAAAATGACATTTTAGAATAATTACATCTTTCTCTTAATGCACATGTAGTCCATCAGCTAAGTAAAGGAACGAAACACTCAGCGGAGTGCTGTTATAAGAAACTAATCAGTGTCGAGGTGGTGTGATGAAGCACGGTTACTGTTCCCACCTCAAAGTTGATTATTTTCCTATACCAGCACGTCACGAAGTGTTTTATTCGCCGTATATACCACAGCAATTTGTCAACGCTAACCATTTTTAATTGTAAAAGAATGAAGAAAAGGGAATACATGGTCAGTTAGATTTAAGAGAAAATATTCTACATAGTTTATATTAAAAAATGAAGTGATTTCATTATACTAAATAGAATTTAAACACCTATTTAATCTACGACTTTGAATTATGTAGAGTGAGTGTAGTATTAACGTGATCCAGTTACGTTTATAATATCTATAGACTTAAAATAACGTAATTTTCTTTAACGACTAACTCATGCAGCACGATAGTGCAGTGGATAATATCGCCGGTTTACCACGCCAGGGTCCCAGGCTCGCTCCTGAACTTAGGTGAGGTTGTGGAGTTTATTTTTATTTATTTTACTGAAAAGAAATGATCAAGTCACGTTGGCTGTACGAAAACAAACTGTGTTGATGCAACTCAAGTCATCCACGTACAACCGATGTACACATTTGAATTAATTAAATTCAATGAGCTTTTTTTTAGTGTACATTTAAAGTTCCTGTTATCACCTAGCAGCTATAAACAGTCGTTCTGTCACCATCCTCTCTTTTTTCTCGCTCTCTTGAAATTAAAAACACACAAAAAAAAAAAAAACATGCAGCTTGTCAGGTTACCAAGAAACTGCAAAAGTGCAAACTCCTCTGTCCTGAAGATGACAGAATACTTCAAATTACAGCTTTACCTCTGACTCTGACACTGGAGACTCCTTCCATAAACGTGTCCTTACAGAAAACTTTGGTTTTCAATCCGTTTAAGCGGAGCATTCGCCGTACAATCGGCTGTGAACGAGCTGTTACTATAGAAACGATAACGAGATGAGATTAGATTAGAACGAGTGCATTAATACAAATTTTCAGCTGCACTAATGTCAGAGCTGCTGTTCTAGAAAATTAATCAACACCTTCTGACCAATCAGAATCCAGAATTCAACTGTGCTGTCATATGAAACATGTATAATGCACAGAGTTTGCGTTTTAGAGGTTTTAGAAGGAGCTGATAATTAAGAGAAGCCTATAGCTACCAGTTTAGCTAGCTACCCAACATGTCTGGCCTGATCGACATGTCGACATGATGTTTAAAGGAAATGTGTGTCAAATGAATTTTTGGATGAATTATTCCTTTAAGAGAACACTGACTGTAATAATCAAATCCAGTCTGCTGAATTAGACAGTGATTTGATTACCCAAAACATACAGATCAGAACCAAAGAAGCATAAAATCCCTAAAACCCAAGACAATATGAGGATAAATGGAGTAACTGAAATGGCACTATCGTTTAATTCTTTAATAATTGACACAGCATGTTGGTCTCTCTGGTCCATTTCATCTTAACCTCACTTTACTTTAAGCTCAACTGCTTCCAAACAACTGCCCTAAATTAACCAGAGTGCTTTTCAGGAAAAATGATTCACTTTTAACAGAACACATGCAGCCTTTTCTCTGTAAGAGCTGTTTCAGCATCTGCCAGCGCTGGAAACAAAAGACACCATAAAAAAACCGGGGAAAAAAGTAGAATAGAACAAAAACACATAAACCCCATGATTCATTTTACTGATTCCTCAGTGACAGTGACAGTTACGTGCTTATGAATAATACGCCTTCGCTCTGCCTTAGAGCAGTAAATACAACCATAAATGAGAAATATATTACGACTCGGACTTCAAACACAGCTTATACGAGCGCAGATCTTCTCATGAGATGTCTGCAAAAATGCTCTGTATAGAGAATCTGAAACAGCAAACAGACCCCGTGTTCCAATCTCAACCTAGATATAAACCCAAGATAAATCATATCTGATCTTTTTCCACCTTTAATATGATACAGCGACCAACAAAATTCAAGTGAAAAACAAATAGAGACGTTTTGGAGGGTTATGGAACCTGGTTGCATAAGTATGCGCACCCCTTGACTAATACTTTGTTAGAGCACCTTTTGCTTGTAAGCCAGCACTCAGTGTTTTTGGGTAAGAGTTTACCAACTTAGCACATCTTCATTTAGCAATTTTATTCCACTCTTCCTTACAGCAATGCACCAGAGCTATCAAACTGTAAGGGAATCTCCTGTACACAGCACTCTTCAAGTCATTCCACAGATTTTCTGATTGAGCCATTCCAAAACGCTGATCTTCTTCTTCTGTAGCCGGTCCTTTGTTGAATTGGAGTTGTGCTTTGGGTTGTTATCTTGCTTGAAGGTGACATTTTTCTTCATCTTCAGCTGTCTAACAGAGCCCTACAGGTTTTGTGCCGAAATAGATCGGTATTTGGAGCTCTCCATGATTCCCTCTGTCTTGACTAGGGCCCCAGTCCCAGCTGAAGAGAAGCAGTCCCATAGCATGATGCTTCCACCACCATGCTTCACTGTAGGTATGGTGTTCTTTGGGTTATAATCTGTTGTTTTTTTTGCCAAACATATATTTTAGAATTATGTCCAAAAAGTTCTACCTTGGTCCCATCAGACCATAACACATTTTGCCACATGGTCTGGGGTGGTTTAGGTGGTCTTGGATTTTTTTTTTTTTGTGTGTGTGTGTGTGAGAAAAGGCTTCCATCTAGTCACCCTACCCCACAGCCCAGACATGTGAAGAATACGAGAGATTGTTGTCACATGGAGGAAGAGTCCGGTATTTACCAGATATTCCTTCAGCTCCTTTAATGTTGCTGTAGGTCTCTTGGCAGCCAGTTTTTTTCTTGACTTTTTATCAATTTTGGAGGGATGTCCTGTTCTTGGTGACGTCACTGTGCTGCCCCATATTCTCCACTTGTTGATGATGGCCTTCATGGTGTTCTATGGTACATAGGATGTTTTGGAAATGAATTTTTACCCCTCTCCTGATCGATACCTTTCCACATGAGATCCCGTACATGCTTTGTAAGCTCTTTATGGACCATGGCTTCAGCAGTCTGATGAAACCAAGAAGATGTCAAGAAAATCCTACAGAAACAGCTGATCTTTATTTGGGGTTAATTAACGACAGGTGTATGATAATTACTTTTGAACATGAGTTTGAATGTGATTGGTTCATTCTGAGCACAGTCACATGACCTATTATAAAAGGGTGTGCATACTTATGCAGCCAGGTTATAAGATTTTTTTTTTCTTTTTCCCCCTGAAACCATTTCCATTTGTTTTTCACTTGAATTATGTCAGTTGCTATATCACATTAAAGATGGAAAATGTTCTGATATGATTTATGTTGGTTTCATTTCTGTTACATCACAAAAACCTGCACTTTTTTGCAACAGGAGTGTGTAGACTTTTTATATCCACTGTAATTCCCTACGTAGGCAGCATACATTGGACTTCCTGAGACTTTTATTAGGATGGCAGCTGCCACCTGAAGTTGCTAATTTATCCAAAATTGAAGGCAGCTTCACATATACAGTGTCTCTTTTGTTCAGTAAATTTCTCTATAGACTTTTTTAAAAAAATGCATCAAAGAGTTTAAAGCGTCAAACCAAACCAAACAGCTATGAGATGAATCATAACATCAAAATGAAAATGAATATATAAAATTATGAAGCAAAATGAAAAAAAAAACAGAAAAAAGGCAAGAGATTCTAGAGACAATCCGATCATTCTCTTCATCAGGCCAACGTTTTATGAAACAATCAAAATCTTTGCATTTCTTGTAGCTTGCTATTTTGTTCAACAGCCGTATTTACGTAATGTAACCTCACAGCTTACGTAGCTAACATTCACATGGCTGTTATTCAGCAGTTCAGCAAATAAGACTGTCACAATTATTACATCATTTCCAAATTGCCCAAATGGTGATCACCCTTTAGACAGCACAGTGACAAATATTTAGCATATCTGGAGTTTTAGCATAACTGTTATTACTAAAACTTTTCCATTACAATCATTGACAGTGTTTTTCCATAGTTCATTATTCATGTTCATAGTTGCTTGTGACGAATATCACATTCTGTGTCATGCTGTTATAGGAAAACAATCAACTCTGGAGTGGTGCGATGCAGCAGAGTTACTATTACCACTGCAAAGTTGATTATTTTCCTATAACAGCATGTCCCAAAGTGTTTTATTCCTCTTATACCACAGCAATTTGCCAACAATTACAATTTATTATTTATTAAACAACAACACACAATTTTTATCCATTTATAGTTATATTTAATGTCATGGAACGTCCAAGAAACAAGGTAGATCCTGTTCTCACGTACGTTATAGCAGCTATAAACAGCTGTTCCTTCAACAGCCTCTCGCAGCTTGTCATGTTAAAGAAAAAAAACCGCAAAAAGCGTGAACTCCTCTGTCCTGAAGATGTTGGAAAACATCTGACTGTTACAAACTGCTGACACTGGAGACTCCTTCCATAAATCTTAAATGAATGTCTCCTTACAGAAAACTTCACCAGATCAACAATTAATAATTGCCAACATTTTTAAAATCTGTTTATGTGGAGCGTCCACTGTTCCATTTCCTGTGAACAAGCTGTTACTATAGAAACGATAACGTATCAGAACAAGATCTTATAGTAAATTAATCCAATCAGAATCACAAATTCATTGGGGTTGTGGTATAAAGTAGCGTTATCAATTGGGTCATGTCTTCCTTTTGCTATTTTAAGATGGAGAGAGACATGTAACTGATTTTAAGTTACATTACATGTTCAATGTTGATGAAGGGTGTACATTCATACATACGTGTATTACTGCATTATCATCATACTTATTTTATGAGTGGCATAAAATCATAATCATAATCATAAAAAAACAATCTAGTCGTGTTCAGTAACAGAAATACAGTATATCTTCTGCTAGTTTCCATCCTTAAGCGAATAATTTTGATGAAACATGCACAGAGTGCTAATAGTTATTAAATATGATGATACTGAAGCACATCCCACATACAAAACCCGTTCCTATACCTATTTCCTATTTTCAAAATATACAGAATAATATATTGTAGCTAACGAGTTTGAGTCAACCGTAACACAATCGTAAGGCAGTGCTGAGTCAGAGTGCAGGAGCGAGGCAGGCCTACCTGGGATGTGGAAATGCTTAGGTGCAGCCACGTATGCAGAGGACGGAGATTTGCCATCGGAGTAGGTGGAGAGGCTCGGGGTACTACGACCACTTTCACTACCTCCAGGGGGAGAAGGTGAGGGCAGATAAACACACAGAGGGGATTGGGGAGGGGATGTGAGAGAGCAGAGTTATGCTGTGTTGCTTCTTAAATCATTTATACAGTCACACCACATGAGCCAGCCTGCTAAAGCTAAGTGCAGGACCACACTACTGTGTATTACAGTTTACAGCATGAACGGCAAACTCATTTAGCTACCAGGGACTTTCTACGTTTTTCATCATCTGAACCCCTTCACCCTAAATTATTTACCCACTGAGATTTAAAGCAAGTTTAACTTTAAGTGAAGCTTTTGCTCATTGTAAACTTTTTTTTTTAAGCTGAGTTAAGCTTTACAACCTTGCCATGAAACATTCGGCTGGTTTTGTGTCCAGTCATGTCTTCATGTTTTGTTTTCAAATGTCTTTTGAAGAAAGCTGGTTTCATGCTTTCATTAGAAAGTTGCTCCAAACATGTCACACACTCTGGAAGAGGGTTTGGCCTTGTTACTGTTTGCCGTGCATGAAAATCCAAATCGTAAATACTCCAAGCTGTTCTGTAAGTACAAAAGTCCCGCTTTTGAACTTTTGTCGTCTAGATTTGTGCTTGGACATTCCTGTCCATTTTAAGAGATCTTAACAAGTTGTAAAGATGAAGACGTCTTTAGCCACAAAGATTGAACTAGCTATCTAGCACTGCAATTTACATTTAACTGTCATGTCTATGTCACAATCAGTGCTGAACTCCAGTTCCCAGAATGCACCGTGGCCTACAAATATGGCAAAAACTTCAATTCCTACACTGCAGGCGCCAAACTCACCTGAATGCTAACAGCCTTCACCTGCACTCAATCACACATACACACACACACACACGATAATGACTACTATTTTGTATTTGTCTATCTGCCTTTTTAATAAATTCTGGACCCGCAACTGCATCCGTCTTCGCCGCCTGACATTAACCCTCACGTGCTAAGAACTATCATCTAAGAACTGACCCATGAATAATTCAGTCAACTTCTCTCACTTTTAACTTATAAGCTTACAATAAAACATTATTATTATATTATTAACTCTTTTAATTAATTAAAGTCTTTCACTGGAAAAATACGTATAATTAAAACCTAACTTAATGTGACACTGACATTACTATTACAATCTCATGAGCCCTCTGTAGTAGACCACTAACACGTCAACAACTCCTCTTAACGTGTTCGTTTATTCTGAGCTCATAAAGAGACACGTTTACAGAGTCCAATTTGTAGCTTTCTAATAAAGAATTACTTTTCATTAGCACTTTTTGTCAGTAGCTGAGTTTATAGCACTGAGTTTATTGCTCTGTTTTTCTCCCTAGCGGAGTAACAAAGCTCTTTTTTTCAAATATTTAGATTTAGTTTCATTCCACGAGACGATTTTAATTTAGAAAGCAGATTCTAAGTTCATTTGGTGGACTGGATCAGAACCTTTATCTGGCTGGTCCGTTTGTTTCACAGCCCTGCTTTAGAAGCGTTGCTTCTGTTTCACTCGGATCTACACACATTCGATCAGTCAGGAACCGAACTCTTATAATGCCCCTGTGACCACAGACTACAAGAATGCACAGTGTCATTAGCAGGCTGGAGCATGAGGTCATGAGGAAGGAAGCACTTTTTAAAACACTTTTAAAGAAAGTAGGGGTAGAAAACAAGAAAGAGAGAGAAAAGGAGGAAAAGAGAGGAGAGAGGTACATATACTGTTTGTGAAAGCATGTGGAACTTGGCTGTAAAGTGGTGGTTCACTCTCTCATTCTCTCTCTCTCTCATTCTCTCTCTCTCTCTCTCTCACACACACACACACACACACAAACACACACACACACTTAGACACTGTACAATGTGCTAATATACACTTCTGCACTCTACACACATGCACAACATAAAGAATGCGGTTAGTATAAGGCCGGTCACTATCACTAAGAAACTCCTCCATACATCTGGAGAAGTTACATTCCAGAGACAAACTCCGAGTTCAGCGTGGAAAGCAAAATCAGACCTTTTTAACCCGAAAATGCATTACTCTGACATATAAATGGGTGATTCCATGATTAAGGTAAAAGTAAAAGACATTTTAAATACAGTTAAAGTGTCCTTCGCAACAACCTACAGTGAGGGGAAATAAATATTCAGTCACTTCAATTTTACACACATGATGTCTTTTGACTTGTACTTTCAAAGTAGTGATCATGGTGAAGGTGAAGGAGCTCCTTAAAGTTCTCAAAGATGACATTATTACACAACACTCAAATGGAAAAAAAAGCTACAGAGCCATAGCACAGTCCTTAAACATCCCTGTCAGTAAAACTGGTTCGATAATATGCAGGTGGAAAGTTCATGAAACCATAAACTAATCGTCCCTGGACAGGTGCGTAGCAAGATTTCACACCACGCTCTCGGATTAGTGATGAGGAAAGTAAGACAGAAGACAGCAGTCACTTGAAAAGAGTTGCAGGACGACTTGAAAGCAGCAAGAACAACAGTTACACAGAGAACAATAAACAATGAACTGCAGTGCAATGATCTCGGTTCCTCCACCTCACACTAAACTCCTCTGCTAAAAAAGAAGCATTTTGCAGACATTTTGGAACAAAATATTCTGGTCAGATGAAACAAAAATAGGACTCTTTGGCAATAATTCATCTCATCATGTTTGAAGAAAGAAGGGATCCCAAGAACACAGTGAAGCACAGGGGTGGGAGCATCATGATATGAGGCGGCATCTTCGCAAACAGTACCGGGGTATTACATGTCATCGGGGGAAGCATGAATGGAGGGATGTATTCGACGAAAATTTAATCAGCCAAGAAACTGAATCTGGAGAGAAAATGGATGTTTGAGCAAGACAACAACCCCAAACATACAACTAAAATAACTCAAGTAGGCATTGCATTGTGTAGCCAATCTCTTGATTCGAATCTTAGTGAAAACTTTGGAGGATTTTGAAATTGTGAGTCTATCAGAGGAATCCTTGTAACCTTGGGGAACTAAAGACGATTTGCCAAGAGGAATGGACCAAAGTTGAACCACAATGTTGCAAAAAGCTAATTACTTCATACCAAATCTTCAACTGCCAACGACGACTTTGGTCATTTGTGGTGTCTGAATACTTTTTTCCCTATCAATTTTCTTTCTTTATGCTTATGAATACATACTTTTTTGTCATATTTATAAGTTCAAAGTCAAACGATATTATGTGGGTAAATTTGAAATGGATATACAGTATGCACTGGAAGTATATTAAAAAACAAAAGTAAAAGTGTCTGAATACTTATTTCCCCTCACTGTATGTGCATGCTTCAGATTAATAATAAATCCTACAAAATCCACAGCACGTAGAAAACAGCATTTGTGGTGAGAACAGCTGAACTCGCATCCCTACTGACTGTCGAGTTAGCGTATGTGGCTCCACACCCAATAAACGGTCTATAAGTACAAAAAAACCCAGAACACATCGCTCCCTTAAGACGTGGTTAGACTCAGAATCAAGCCAAATGGAACCCAGACCCCAAATTATGATTCTTTCACTATGCCCTTTAATTATCTACTGGGAACTTCATTTTAACCCTGGAGTGGTTGAGAGTCCTGAATAATCCCTTTCCCAGATCTGTAGACAACCGATCATTACACCATGGCACATTCAACCCTGCTTCAGATGAGATAAACCTCTGTATTCCCTGACTGGCAATGAGCCTCGAGTCTGTGCTGGTGTTCATTTTAATCACGAGAAACGTCTAATTAGAGATTAGAGATTAGAGATTAGACAAAACAGGTCAGTCAATGACAAACCAACAGCACATGATAAATTGCAGGCAGTTATCTCCACACATCAGGTGCAATCCAACGACATAGCACAACACTGGCAAGCACAAATACCACACTCGCACAATGATACACGTTCAGTCCATGATACGATACAGATTTAATACTCCAGATCATTCTATCGCAGTCATCATAATGGCGACAATATACTGTATACAACACACACTCATACACACAACAGGTCCATGCATCATCACAGTGCATGATGTTAAAACAGACAGTCAATTCTGTCTCAAGACACCAGATCTGCCAACCCCGAAGACGAATAATGTGTAAAAAAAAAAAAAACGTTTATTTCGTGGGAAAAAAAAAAAAGTCAATCATGACTCATTAACAGTACACTTTCAGTCTTTCGTCAGTACTTTTACAAATTGTTTGTCTAATGTTCCTTGTAGAAATGTTTCCATAGAGCTGACATTTTCTGTTGATCATAAAGCTTGCACGCATCTCCAAAGACAAAAACGTAGGAGAGCAAATTGTGTTTTAATCATCATTACCATTCAAATGATTTGTAAAGCGTCAGAGAAACTTTCAGTGGCTGAAATTTCGGTTCGTCCCTAATAAATCTAGCTAACTGATGCTAACTCTATACTTGTCTAATGTTAGCTAAGTTGAACATACAGTATATTGATAAATTTTATTTCGCATTAATGGACTCAGAACATTCGCCACTGACCCAAAAAAAAGCGCATCGTTCAAACGTGAAAATCAAAATGTCGTGAGAGCACACTACTAATGTGAGACTGGTAGAAGGGGGCGGGGCTTCCAGGGAAATATGAGTTCATATTGGAGAGTTCAAAACACATACACGACTGTCAGTCATTTCAGATTAATGTCACGATTGGCTCACCTGGGAGAAAAAAAAGAAGACTTATTTGTGTGTGATAACTTATATCAGCGTAATCCAATGTTCAAATGCAAGCTCATACGCAAAAATTGTAAAGGTTGGCAGGTCCGAGACACAATAACAACAAGCAGAAACAAACCGGATGGTCCATGGAGTGAACCTTGGGGTACACCTACAATCCCACAGGACTGGATTACACTGATAAGAGATATGGAAAGGTCCAGGGCTTTACCGTAAGGAGGCAAATTGAGATGCAGGCCTGTCCTAGGTTTAGTTTCTTGTTTCAATTCTGTCTCAATTCCTGTTTAGGGAAGGCGGGCGAAGGACAAGGTAGTGGTTTCATATCTCAGTGCATTTTTTTTTTTAAAAAAGGTTATTTATCCCTAAAACAAATAGATCAGTGATATTTAACACTCATTAGTGTTCAGCAGTGAGAGCACATATGGATCCATGCATGGCGTGACATTAGTTGGTTTTAGCGAGCACACGAGGCCTGCAGGCTGAGCCGTGTACCTCTGAAGTATGGGATGTAGTTGTGCTGTTGGAGCATGTTCAGGGTGGTGGGGTTCAGGGAAAGGGTCTGTGGGGTACTTCTACCACCACTAGTGTAGTACAAGGGCAGTGAAGAGGAGTCTCTGGGACTACCCTGGCCAGAATATCGACCCCCGGTGTACACGGGCAATGAGTTGGAATTCCCAGGTTGTGGGGTGTACCTACTGCTCTCATATTGCTCTGAACAAGGAGTCCAACACCAGCCAGGAGGAGAAGGGCAGTAAAATAAAGTCAGTGATTACCAAGTGTGGTAAAATAAATAAATAAATAAATAAAAAATGATGGGAAATTATGTGTACTTGGGCTACGTTCACATTACCACATTAAAGTGACACAAATCTACTTCTGCCTTAATGTGATCTATGTTCACAAAAAATAAATCTGATCTCTTCAAATCAGACCTGAGCCACTTTCATATATGATCCTGGGTCTGATCCATATCTGATAACCGGCAGTGTGACATGAATCACAACTCTCAGATTGGAATACATGTGCCTTAATGTGCTTTAATGAGCATATCGCTGTTATCATTATCGTCATTCAACAACGGAGAACGGCAAGAGCGGTGACTATCTTCAGTGGAAGGATGGAGAAATTGGTGATTGACTTGATATTCGGGGAAATAAATCTATCGAGTGGTATTTGAAACAACTGTGAAAGGAATGGCAAACACAGGCAGAAATGAACATGGCTACAATGCTAAAAAGAAAAATAAAGAGCCTTAAGGCTAAGTTCAGTGCTTGAATTAACGTACTGCTCATTGTCTGCAGAATTGTATCATGAATGTGAAGGTAGCCTTGTATTTTTGTGATTGTCAGTATGATCAATGTTACCAAAAAAAATATACACCACGTATCTGAAAGGAAAGTAAAATGGACAACAAGTTTCCTATATACAGGTAAACATCATTTTTTAAAAAAAAGCTATTTTAGCACTACTTAAATAAAGACGTACCTTGTCTGCTGTAGGTTTGTGGCGAGCGGGACGGGGTGTAGCGGCCGTAACCGCCCAATGAACTGTTAGAGCTGGGGCTGGAGGGTCTTCTATGACGGGGTGATTTTTCCCCATCTCCCTAAAAGGAAAAAAAAAAAGGCGGGTGTGTGTGTGTGGTGGAGGGGTTTAGGGGGCAGGTATATACTGTAAACTGTGCTGTCACACAAAATTGTTCCTATAACACTAAAAACATTAATGTAAAAAAAAATAAACAGGACAAAACATGACTTTAAAACATCTCATATGTTCTAAACCCAGGATGGACTGCATGAATGAAATGCATAATTAAATTCAATCTTGTGATAAATGACTACAGCACTGACAATACAACATGCAAGCTCCACTGAAGCTGCATGGAGACACAACGAGACAACACTATGTGCTCCTGAGAGATTTCTTGGCCATCAGGTGAGCTATACTGTACCTCTGTCGGAGTCGGAGTGAGGAACTGCGGGGACTGTGAACGGAAAAAGCAGGGGAGTGAGATGAGGTTATCATGGACTCATGATGTTAAATGAAATTAGCATGGGTCAGCTGAGAAGTAAGAAGCGGGACCTTGCTGTTTAGGCTTTAACGGTTGACATGCTGCGTATTAGCAAATTCATTTCAAATATCAGTTGCTGATATTTGCTCATTTTTCATGGCGAATGCAACACGTGATAAAAATTAAAAATTCACCTGAACCCTGTTATCAATATCATCATACGGTACACTGAGATGTTAAAGACATTTTTCTTCCACTGATATAACATCAGAAGCTTATAAACATACATAACATCTCACGATTCTTTACGTCTAACATCAACAGCATCAACAATTCCTATGACATCTCTCATATTTGATTACACGTCACCCTATGCTGTATGCAAATATATGCAAATGAGCATGTTGGAATTACCAATTACCATTACAAATCTTACACTTCCTTGTTAAACTACACTACATGATTTCTCACAAATGGTTATTAATCTGTTACAACATGTTCATGACATGCTATTGTCAAATCAATGCAGCCTCATAAAGAACTTTACATGACATGTATTATAACATACAAACTGACTGATGCACCATGTTTGTTTGATTGTTTGTATTTTTTTTTAACTTATGATGTATGTTAAGGTGTCATGTTAATGTATGTCATGAATATTTGTCATAAACAGAAGCTATCTAGCTTGAAATGGCATGAAATATTAAGCTTATCATGGCAATTTCTTGAGATAAACTACCATAAACTGGACATAACAGCCCCTATAACATGTTTATGACACAGGATTCGATCTGAGTGTTTACTTTATTTCTTTCAAAATATTAAGTCATAAGCTCTAATTAGGGAAATGTGTACAATATAACAAATGAACTAATATGAATGAATAAAATAGCGCAGCATGAACAACAAGCACAATGTCCCTGTAAATGATCTGTTATGTGCCAATGGTTTTCACGACTTTCAAGGCTGCTCAATGACTTTCTAAAGTCGGGGTGCACTGAAACCACGTGCGAGTATGAGTACATGTTTTTGGCACTTCTCTTTACCGATACTGAAACAGGTAACCTACTTAGTATTAATCAGAGTTCATGTTCACAGGCCAGTGTTTCCTGAACAAGGGGTTTGTGAGAATGTGATGGAAATGTCAATGACTTTTTAAGTTAAATTTTAACAATATATATTGTGTATATTTTTACAGATAAAAAAGAAAACTAGTTAAAACCATTAATACTACAGTAGCATGTTACTGTAACCTCATACCATTAATACAGTAGCATGTTACTGTGACCTCATGAGTAAAAAGTGATCGAAGTTGAGTGAATCACTGACGGTTCACGTCACGAGATAGTAGCTCTTAGCATGTGAGAGCAAAAAGTCAATTACAGTAATCACGCTAAATCATTCACTGTGGCTTAAAGTGTCATACTACTATTAGAATGGACAGATGTGTTGTCAGTAAAAGAAAATCACAAGATGAAGAACCTCCAAGCTCAAGTTAGATAACAAAAGCTTCAAAGTGGGAAACCTTCAGTAAGTACAGCGAGGAATAGTTAATATTTGGACTTGCGTGCATGGACAGTGACAAGGCCAAACCCTTTCCCAAGTGTGTGATATCTCTGTGATACCCGAAGTCAGCTTGGCGTTTGAAGCTGGCTTTCTCATGAAAGTATGAAGCCAGCTTTCTTAAAAAAAAAAAGACATGTGGAAACAAAACATGAAAACCTGCCCATAAAACCAAGCAAGGCAAGTTTGTGCAGATTAGAAGAGCAACCGAAGCGGTGAATGAGTAAAACTTTTCAATAAGCAAAAGATTCACCGAACGTTAAACTGCTTAACATCTCCGGGGGCTAACTGAGGCAATTAGAAGGGGTTCAGCTGATAAAATATGCTGGGAATCTCTGGCTTATCTCTGACTTATTCAGGGACAGTTGTGCACTGAAATGTTGCAGTGAGGCTCAGGTACTCTACAGCTGTGCGATACAATATATACATAAGAAAACGAGGGGAAGGAGAAGAAGAAAGAGCAGGAAAAGAGGAGGAAGATGGGGAGAAGGGGAGGACTTCATGTCCTTCATACTTTTAGGAAGTTGATTTAAAACGAAGTGCATTAGCTAGCTTGGGTTGTGTAGAGTTGGGTAGAGTTAACAAGGTGAAGACTGGGATCTGTTCCACATCTGTACAGCTGCAAGTAACGTACGTTTTTGTTTTCACTGCGCTGTCAGTGACCGATAGCAGATGACTGTCAGAAACAACATACTGGAATGTAAGAGATGTTATTATCGCTCACCTAGAGTCGTCTGTAGACATTTTTTCTCGCCAAGCCAGAGCTTGCAGCTAGCAATAAACTCCTTGTGCTGACGTTCATGTCTAAGATGTTTTTATCAGTATTGTGCATTATAGAGAGATGCCCTAGTTCCTCATTTTGACATTTTTAAGAGTACGAGTAAACAGAAAATAATGATAGTGCTGCGTGTGTTCATGACGCGTGTGTGTACCTCTACATAGGTCCTGTCCTCTGACGGATAGCTGACATAAGGTGAGTATGAAAGCATGTCGGGCCTGTCGATGTTATAGATGGCCTTTATCTTAGGAAGAGCGGCGAGGTCTTTATAATCCAGGAACTCTTCGCCCAGCTTTGCCTGTGGACATCACATTTCAGATTTTAGATATTGGAAAATCTGTTTAACAGGGTTGAACTTTAAAATACGCTCTGACTCTTTGCTGCCACCTGGTGGCTAACAGCCAGATGTGTTTTAAAGGAACTCGGATCAAATGTACTGTAAGTGTTGCGTACATAGATAACTCTGCTTGGAGATCCAGACGCACTGGAGGCAGGAACTGAGGTGATGCTCTCAGAGGAAGTCCTGGTCACCTGGAGAGAGAAAGTCACTGCTCAGTGAGGTATTTTTCTAGCCTGTATTGCTTAAAAGAAGTGGCTAATCCTAAAGGGAACCAATAATTAAATAACATCATCATACTTTCTCCTTACTACTCGCTTCTCTTCACTGCTTCAAACAGGAAGAGTATTGGAGTAAAAGTGATAAACTAATAACCTTATACAGCACGACAGATGAGAATATAAGTATAGGCAGGTAAAATAATAATAATAAAATAATAATAATAATCATTTACATAATAAATATTCTTTATAAGATTGTAAGATTGTATTCATGATCAAGCAAAAAATAAATAAATAAATAAACAAAATAATCAACTATAAATAATAACATAATGACACGTCTCAAGAATAAAAAGATGCCAAGTTAAGCAAGTATGTTTTTAATTTTGATTTAAGAAAATAGGTTATTAAGCTGGCATTCCTAATGTTCACCATAACACTATTCCAGAGTTTGAGGGTGATGTAAGAAAATAGTTAAGGATCTTTTACATCACAACAAAGGTATTAACTAAGAAGCGTATAAGATGGATGTAAACGTGGGACACTCCATCAATCGATTACCCACCAACTGAAATAGGTTTTGGCGCGAGAGACCAGATCACTTGCTCATACTGTGAAGTCACACACACAATAAACATCAAGCCGTCAGAAATGCTAATGATCGCTGGTACAAAGCCGTAACTACTACATTAGTATGGCATTAAAGGCACCACTCTGAACCACTTCACTGTAAATACACAACAGCACGAGTGCAGTGAGAGCCGTGAGTCCCTAATCACATGATCATAATGAGGGGGTAGGCCGGGTGTGCGGGGTAGGGGTAGGGGGGGTCAGGGGGGCAGAAGCACACGGTGGCCCAGCAGCTCCGATTTGCACCTATACAGATATAGAGTGTGCACTAAAGCTGAAAGCGGGCTGGGAGGTAAACCCATGCAGGGAAAGACGGGGTGCACGTCACAAACCTGCTCAGGTACATTCAGAATCCTGTCATTGAGCTGTATCCGCACCTGTTTCTGCAGGAAGAGGGGTGTTACAACAAAACGGGATCACAGCTCTACTAGCACTTTAGGACTTTATCAGTTCTCCTGAGGGGAAAGCTGAGGCCCCGGACCTGCTCAATGAGGCGTCAGTTTAACACTTACGGGCATTAGTGGAGGAAGAAAGGGCTACTGTAGTTGAGAGAAAGGTGCTGTGGATCCTACCTTACTTTTCTCCTCGATTCGAGCTGCCTGTCTGCAAGCAGGGTGCCAGATGGAAGAACCTGAACAAGACAGAGAAGCAAGGAAAGAGAAAAAAAGACCATATGATACAAACTGTATTAAAGTCGTAATAAATGTTTCTAAATCTTTCCAACCCATGGCCTATTTATTCATCTCAAATCATATTAATATCATTCATATATGACAATGAGTCAAATGAAAACCTTTTATTTATTTATTTGTTTGTTTGATTGTTTGTTTAGACAGACTGCCTGAATACTGTGGTCAGTTTCTGTTTCTTCTCCTTCAAAACCAAAACCAATGACTGAAACCTGCCAAGACCGTCTCGCTGAGGTGGCACACTGACGTCACAATATTGAACAGGACGGCTGAAAACTATTCTACTCGCCATCAGTAAGTCTGCGTTATTATTATGAAAGCATTAGGGTTGAGCCTTTATAGCACAGAGTCTCAATGGAGACATAAAAGTGTTACGCACACACAGGAACACGCTCGCTGACTGACTCGTTCAAACCGCACAAACGTGTTGTTTGTGCCTTCATGTAACTTGTGGACGATGTTATGGACGATGTGTGCTTCGTCTGCTTCTAAAGAAAGTAATACACCTGAGTCACCTGTGATGGTATTTCACATGCAATAACTGCTGATTGTGTGTTATGGATGTAGTCGTGGCCTCATGGTTCGAGTCTCAGGTCCGGCAGGGATTGTAGGTGGGGGAGTGAATGACCAGCGCTCTCTTCTACCCTCAATACCTCAATACCACGACTGAGGTGAGACCCTTGAGCAAGGCACTGAACCCTCAACTGCTCCCCAGGCGCCGCAGCAAAAAAAAGGCTGCCCACTGCTCCGGGTGTGTGTTCACGGTATGTGTGTGTGTGTGTGTGTGTGTTCACTACAGTGTGTGTGCACTTCTATGGGTTAAATGCAGAGCACAAATTTTGAGTATGGGTCACCATACTTGGCCACACTTCACTTCCCTTTACTTTAATAAACTGGTCCAATCAGAGATAAAGATCTAGGGGGTGTGTCACTCTGTCACTGTGTGATCACCTGACATGACTTTTGAGTGAGAAAGAAATCAGCCCCATCCTCACTTCTTCTTACTATTCTGTGTGTTTCTCTTATGAGCGTTGGTGGTGCTCTTGTGCTCGACTTCACCAAAATCCAAATTAATCCACTTTATTAACAGCAACTTATCTAGCACGATGCTAAAAGTTAGATGTTGTATGTATTTTCCTTAGCCTTGCTAGCACATTAACACCACATGGATGATGGAGTGTTATCTGATGATGATGGAGTGTTATCTGCTTGCTATCCGTCAGCACATCGATCTTTCTCATTAAAATGCCTTGTAAGATGCCAGGAAGTCTTTGTAAATACCCAGGTTTCTCATCCAGTGTTCGTACCCTAGCGTACAGATAAATAAGCGCAGACAGATGCATGTTCTTACACATGCTTTTCAGTCTGCGTGCTTAGCAAAACATCAGACGTTTCAGGTTTCCATAAATCCTGAACTGTACGTCACTTCTAACGCCAGTTCAAATCCACTCTCAGACCTGCACATAAGTCTCTGAGAGCTACAGTGACTCAGCAGTCTGTCCTGTCCACTTCGTCCCTGGTCCAATATATCAGCTGTGAAACACTCGGCGCTGTCGCCAAACAGGACGGAACAGAACAGAAGAGAACAGAGTCACGTCTGCTGCTGTGGAAACGAATAAATTAGAGTAGAACTCTGCAGAAATGCAGAAAGCCAAGCCAAAACCCCTCTCAGCGGCAGCAGGAACAGAGGAAGGCTCTTTCACTCCACTGTGTTTTCACATAAAGCTGCCTGATATCCTCGTCTCCGGCTCTTAATATCGTATCAACAGCGTGATCAATTATATCACAGTGAACTTTTCTGAGATATCGTAGATATCAAAATATCTTTTATTGATGCTTTTTCAATAAAAATTACAAACTCTGATTGCTTCGCAGCTGAGCTGGTATTAACGTTCTGTACTGTTTCAAATCTTTAAAATTGTAACGTGTCAATATTTTTACAGATTCACTTGTTTGTTTGTTTGTTTGTTTGTTTACTATAATAGGAATATAATAGAATCTGACTGGGAGCAGTTGATTTGATGTTAAAGTTTTGTACTGTTTTAAATCTTTAAAATTGTAATTTTTTTTTACAGATTTATTTATTTGTCTTTATATTTATTTATCTATCTATCTATCTATCTATCTATCTATCTGTCTAGCAGCTGATTTGAGGTTAAACATTTTTTAAACCTCTAAAATTGTTAAATTTTCACATTTTTATAGATTTCTTTTTATCTTTTATTTTTCTTTACAAACTGATCATATATTTACTTATGTTTGTTTATTCATTTACTTACTTTCACAGACTCTGACTGGAAGCAGCCGATTTGACATTAAACCTCTGTACTGTTTTAAATCTCTAAAATTGTAAAACGTTAATATTTTTCACATTTTTTTTTTTTTTTTACAAATGAATTGAATTATTTATATATTTATTTATTTTTACAGACTCTCACCAGAAACAGTCTAACGTTAAAGTTTTGCTCTGTTTTAGATCTTCTAAATTATAATAATTATAATATTTTTACTTTTTTTTTTTATTTTAGAATACTTTTCTACAAGCTCGAATCGGACACAGCTGATTCGGTTTTAAAATTTTAAATGTTTAAATTTGCAAAATGTTAAAAAAAAAAAGTCCCTCTTTTCTATAGTATTAAATAGTATATAATACTAGATAATAGTATTATCACAGAAATGTCTAAAAATATCCTCTTATAATGTTGTATGTGTGTGTGTGTGTGTGTGTGTGTGTGAGATGCTCTATAAAAACCCTGGGCTCATAAAAGCTGGAGGTCACGGCACAAAACTAATCAGTGCACTAAATGAAATGCTTTCTACAGTGATAACATGTGACGCGGCTCTTTATGGCTGTCAGCGGTTTTCTTTCTTCATTATCTATTCTAATGAGATTATTACCAGCAGGTTAGAGAGGATGAAGCTACACATATCAAAGGCTAATTATGACTCTTTATTTTGTAGGAGCTAAACAGTGATTTATATCAAAGATCTTGTATTAAGATCTCATTTTAAGATCTCGACATTCATGTAATAAAGCAACATCCGGAAACTCAGAGAAGAAACTAACCAAGTGAGTGTCCATGAGAGGACAGTGACTACAGGTGATGATAATATCACACAACGTGTGTGTGTGTGTGTGTTACCTTGTAGGTACATCTCCTCCCCTTCCCCGAACATCTGCTCACAGCGCACACATCTGGCACACGTCGGATGGTACTGTTTATCTCCAGCCTGCAACGAACAAAGCTCAGTGTAAGGAATTCAATTAAATTATGCTGTTAGAGGAAAATAATCAACGATGGGGTGGTGTGATCACTGTCACAAGCGGATCACTGTTATCACCCTGATGTTGATTATTTTCCTACAACAGTAGGAAAAGTCCCAGAGTGTTTTATTCCTCTGATACTAAAGCAAGTGAGCACATTCTTTATTCACTAAAGAATGGCATGTTTATTCATTTATAGTTATGTTTAATGTCCAAGAAACAAGCTAGTTCCTGTTCTCACTTACATCATAGCAGCTACAAACAGTCTTTCCCTCACCAGCCTCTCGTTTTTTCCTTTATTGGGGAGTTAATAAAACAAACAAACAAACAAAAAAAAGCACAAAAAACCGCAAAGCGTAAACTCCTCTGTCTTGAAGATGTCAGAAATTTTACTGTTACAAAACACTGACACTGGAGACTCCTTCCATGCTAAATTAATGCTAATGTACAGAAAACATCACCATATCAATGACTATTATATTTCTATTTGCTAAATATCAACATGCTTAGTACAGGCACAATTTTTAAAGTTATCTTAGATCTTTATGTTGTATAAATCTGAGCTAGCGATCAGAACCCTCGACATGCTTGGACTGAATCCAAACCATTAGAGTAATTGTAGTGCCTACATCGTGGAGACTTGTGCGTGTGGTTTCTATGTTCTCCAATGGTTAATGATGACGTTAGTGAGATAACAGTGGTATGTAGTTATAGCAAAGCAGTGTAGATGAGTAAAGAAATGTCTGATCCTGAGCCGATTTCCAGGTAAATACACACCCCACTGTCACACAAAATTCCAGACAAGTCCCACCAGGGGGCACTGTCACACCAGCGTGACACTAGGCCTTGATTATGTCTGTGTGTTACAATTCATTCAATTTATACCGAGTGATGAATTAGCAGGGCGTAATAAACTAATTTATATGATTGACATGTCACATTTAGAAAATCTCTTTATTGTAGGCACATAATCACAAACAAGACAAACACAGACAGGTAGACTCGGATATAAACAGCATATGACTGGATCACATCTATTTATAATAACAGACCTACATTGTATTGTCTATTCCTGACAGAATGAAGACAAACTCCGGAAATAAACTCATATTAGCTGAAAGCAGAACCCAAGCAACATGGTGCCGAGTTGATAAATAAAACTGACATCATGTTGGGCCATAATACTAGATCACTAAAAATAAAATAAATAAAATAAATAAATACATGTAATAATGTAATAGTGGCATAACCCAATCCTGCACAATAATGGTTAATAATCTACAGCCTATAAGATCTTATATAGATGAAAATCACTCAAAAACTGTTTCCAGTGTCTTTCATATAGACCCGAGGTCTGTTAATCTCATTGCATTCGATGCTATAAGAAAGATTTTAGCGGTATTTATATTTCAGAGAAGTTGGTCACCCTGAGCGTGACCTTCACAACTATTCACATGAAAGCCAACTTTCTAGCTGTCTAACCCACTGAAATACTCGGATCTACTGATGGATAGCTTTATGAATAATAAAACCACTCGGTACGATTAGATACAGCATAAAAATAGTTGTAAGATTTGTGAAAAATGGCTTTAAAATCTCGTAACGTTCATTACACGTCTGCCTGACGGTGTGATGAACGTTCAAGATCAATAAAATCATCATGTTTGCAAATCAGTACTGGCCTTGAACTTTGACCTTTCCCGCCTTGCGTGCCGTGATTACGTTACGATTCTCTGAAACGGAAGAATAAGTGTGTCCTGTCGCAAATATAATGCTGGATATTAAAAACAAAGGACTTACAAGACAAAAAGTATTATTATAATACTTTCACTAGAAATTATTCATTTTGTGAAAAGTCAAAATAAACTTTGCAGACGACTTTTTTAAAATCCATTCCCACCCCATGTGACAGCTAAAGGTGCCAAAAGCATATTATTACAAATATATAAAGCATCTAAATCAAGTGTTGCTTGTTCGTCTTAATTTTATTTCAAGGGTGCCAATAAATTTGGACTTGGCTAATGATATCACATTATCTCATTTACAATTGTTGAAGCATATGATCTGACTCTCCTACTCTTCCTTGTATCTACACAAGACAGCAGATATTTGAGTATTCCCATCATGCATTTCTTCCCCATAGGCCTCAGGAGCAGAAGCAGAGCGTGATTTCAGTCGCAATGGACTCAGCTCACTGTCATCTGTCTCTCTCTCTCTCTCTCTCTCTCTCTCTCTCTCTCTCTCTCTCTATAATTATACACATCTTCATCAGTTTAGAAAAGATAAAAAGATGTTTTGCCTCTCTGAATGTCATGACATTTCCGGCACACACACACGAATCCCAGCCATTACAGTTCAGTCAAAATGGAAAAAAATAAATCAGCGCTACGCAAAAAAACAACCATAAATCAATACACATTCCGGTGAGATTCTAACGATTTCCAACCGGGTTTCCACCTCAGTCCCTCCTTCCCCTCACAGAGCCATGAAGGGTGCCATCATTTTACTATATTTTTAAAAAAAATCATCATATATGCATTATTTATATATGGCCTTATTAATAATCACATTCTTAAATGTGATTGGTGAAAAAAATGCAGTCGATCCGCCAGGACATAGCCAATGTTTTACGCGATGCTGATATCAAGTAATTAAAGCTCATCTGTCTTCACTAAGCACTAATCCCAGTCAGGGTTGTGATGGACTCGGAGTCAATCCCAGGAATGCTGGTTGTGAGGTGGGAATCATGTTTGGGATCATGAACACACACACACACACACACACACACAGATTCACACACTCGTTAACACCTACAGGCAATTTAGTTTAGCCAGATCACCTACCGGCACGTCTGTGGGAGGTGGGAGGAAACCGGAGAACCCGGAGGAAACCCACACGGAAACATCAGACACTCCACATAAACAGTAACCCGAGCTCAGGAGCGAACCAGAGACACCGGAGCTGTGAAGTTACCTGCTGCACCAGCACGCCACGCTAGTCATTAAAATCTATCTCAAAATACGCTTCCGAAATTTGAGCATATCTGAACATATTCAAAAACGTTCACGTACTTTCTTTAAATGATATGATCAAGAGTCATCAGAAGCTCATTAAGTAATCGATTGCGTCCCTAACACACACACACACACTTTTTTGCACATTACACTGTACGGCTCTGTATATTTCTATACAGAAACACTTGCACTATGAGAAAACAATTTTTTGTACACTAGAGCTCTGTATATCTGTTTTTATTTCAAATTTATCCTATTTATGCACACTCATATTCTACATATCCTTCCTCTAAAGGCTGCTAAACTCTCTTATCGTATAGCCTACTAGATTTTATTATATTCTGTTTTTATTATGTATCATTGTTGCACTGTGGGACGAGGCACTAAGGAAAAACATTTCACTACATTAATACATCACATGTATGTAATATGTATGTGACAAATAACGCACAATCTCAGTTAAAAGAACTATGTTTTCATCGGAATAACTTCACCTGTGTTTATTTTTCACTACACAGTTTTGTTCAGTGTCCTAAACCACATCTGTGCCATCGCTAGCTATAGCTAAACAGCTTCCTAGCTCAAGTGTAGTGTGAACATTTTTTTTTTTTTTTTATTATTTAAAAATCTGCTTAAGGCAAACTGTATTCATAACACTACTTATGATGCGTAAAAAAAGTATTATGAACCTTAAAGGGCTCAATTAGTCAAAATAAATCATGATGCCACATTAGAACGATGGTCTAATCCAGCTACAGTTCCTTACGTCCCATCAGCCTACGGAGTGTGTTTCCATAGCAACAGTGTGCCACTATTGACCTGTATGTCAGGTGCATTTATCATGACTGAACCCTTGAAATGCACAAACACGGCCAATCGGATCGACCGAGTCAAGCTCTTTTTTTCTTCATAAGCATTCGTATCAGACCTGACTAAATTTATTATAAAATTCAGAGATAACTGATGTGACAGTGAACTTGCTGAAGTTATTCATCTATCAGCGAGTGACTGCAGTAGATTAGATGTTCGTATATTTCCAAAAAAATACCTCCACATGGGAGTCTACTGTACACTATGGCAGCCCACAGAATGCTTCATACACTTTGAATGAAATTCTGCATGAAACAGTGATACAGATCTCAGCTACCTGCACAGTCTAGCGCTCTAGCGCCACCAACAGGGCAAATTTGGACATACGTTTGTAATAATAACTCCACAACACAATGCTGTAGAAACGAGCTCAGTGAATACCATGATGTTAATTTCCACCATAGTGAATTTTCCACCATTTAGATTTTTCCAAAAATACTTTTCTCGCTTCTTCTTCCTACGAATTCTGTCCGATCATTATGAAATTTGGATCACAGCAGCATCATTTTCGATACATGAAACCTTTTTTTTTATAATATGCAAATGAATTTAACAGCAATATCTCAGCAACGGCGTGAAATATTCAGCCCAAACACTGTACGTGAGAGAAAGACCAGGAGCTAAAGGACTCCAACAAACACGTTTTGTCTACATTCACCTTTAGGGGGCAGTATAATTCACAAATGAGTAAAACCACTCATAACATTTGAACCGATCAGCATCAAATCGTGATTCTTCTTTCTGTTGATTCCCTGGAAGGTACCAAGTGTTACTGATGTAATGAATTTGAGTCGGCCATTTTGAGTTTCAACAAAAAACTGTTTTTCCTCCTAAAAAATCTGTCCCATCGTCATGAAATGTGGATCACAGCATTCTGAGACCAACCGGAACAAATCTTTTTTCTCTAATATTTGATATGTGAGATACTTTATCCATAACATAACCAGGAAGTGAGGCCATTTCCCAGCAACAGCGTGATGTAATGACACCAAATTTGGTCGATATCCTTAGGAACAAGTGCTGATGGTACCAATGGCTACTGGTCTTCTTCTGTCGCTAAGGAGTAGGGCCAGAAAGTGCTTGGCCCCCTTAATCACTGCTTGCAGCTATATTTAGATTTGATCTTGGAAAATATAATGAAATATTTTGAAATACTTGTAAAATACATACCACAGATGTTTTTTTTTTCTGTAGAGTTTAGTTATCTCAGCAATTGCAATTGTGTCACTTAATGAAAAATTAAATAAGGGCAGATGTTCAGCTGTTCCATGTCACCTCACGCAAACCTCTTTGTTCAAAACATTTAATAAATAGCAGCAAATCCATTCAGGAACATAAATAAAAGCCTACTGAACAATTTAGTGTTTATTTAGTGTTTACTGACATAACTTTATATTGTTCTTTAAACCCAATTAATATGTTTTTTAAACAATTATTGCTTTTTTTTAAACAATTTTTAATTTTAAACATTTGTTTTTTTAAATAATAATTTTTAAACATAATTAAAAAACTAAAAAATAAAACAATTATGTTAATTAAACTTAAATCTTAAATTTTACCAAACCAATCCAACAGTGAATGAACACTATGTCATTATTAAAAATTATTATTAAAATGATTTCAAAATGAAAAAAAAAACCCTAAAACATTTTTCATTATTTGTAGTAATAGTCCTTATCACTGTACTTTATATAAATAAAAACTAAATGTATGCAATTAATCTATTTTTAAAAAATCTTTGAGGTTGTTGATGTTTAAACAACTGTGTATTTAACTAGCGGACTAATTTTATATATATATATATATATATTTTTAAATGTAGTTTGTACAGCTCTTTTAACACTACACATTCTCACAAAGCAGCTTTACAGAAATCTGAATATAAATGTAGATCTGTAATAAACAAGCCAGAGGCGACAGCGGCGAGGAAAAGCTAATTATGACTAAATAATACGCGCAAATTCCTTATTTACTCTTCTGTTTTTAAGAGAGAAAGAAACAGAGGTTTTTTTTCAACAATAATGGTATATACAGAGAGTTTCTGAATGAGAGGACTGAGAGTTTCTTTGTGTCCCGGGGCCCTGAGCGTCGCCCCCGGTGGGAATATAGTGTACCAGTGTGAAGCAGACTGAATCACAGCCTTTCTGTGAGACACACACACACACACACACACACACGCACACACACACACACACACACAGCACCGACACACAACACTTGCCCCTGCCATGACCCATCCACAGTTCCATTTATCTCAGCATTTTTTCCTTCAGCAGTCACAGCTATGTGGTATATGAGCACGGATAGGGTGACATCGACTCTCCATACCTCCAGCACTTTCCCTGTGATGTACTTCTTGCAGTTCTCACACTGGATGCCGAACATGGCGTGGTAGTCCATCTCGCAGTATGGAATTCCATCCCTGTAAACATGCGCGCGTACACACACACACACACACACGAGTTTTAAACGTAACTCATGTTCAAGGTGGGCGATATGACAAAAGTGTCATACTGCGATACTTGAAGTGATCACGATACACGATATGCATCATGACGTTCATTTTTCAAAACAAAACAATGCAAACGTTAGGAAAAAAAAAGTCCATTCGACATTTACAAAAAGTACAGAGCCTTGCACAAGTATTCACCCCTCTTGAACTTTTGATCCAGATGCATCGATTTAAAAGGCAACAACCGAAATGAATCAAGGCAACAATCATGAATTGATTAATATCGAAAAAAGGACAGAGAAATAAATTCATGATATTAAACTGATCTGTTAACAGGCTAGCAAGATGATTGGCCTGCAACTCTGATACTTATAAAATAATCCTTCTCCACATCATCATCATCATCATCATCATAATACACAAATTAACGTTAGGCCTACCACAGATTCTACGACTGAAGACTGCTGAATTAAACTTCATCGTAGCCGAATCAGTGGTAATGTTAAATATTTAATCTTTGCCTTATGAATCACAATTGTACCAAACTGTAGAAGATTCAGTGGTATCGCCAAAATTGTGTTGTTTCCTTATGAATCGAAACTGTATCGCAGCGTAGCAGGTACAACAGTGTCGTCAAAAAAAGAATTATTGCCTTACGAGTCAAAAAACGTATCGTGTCATATCAGATTCAGTGGTGTTGTGAAAATTTGATTGTTGCCATTTGAATCAAAAATCATATCGAATCCTAGCAGGATCAGTGGTGTCGTCAAATATCACACTGTTGCTTTATGAATCAAAAAACGTATCGCAGCAGATCTGATGGTGTCATCAATAATCTAACTGTTGTCTTATCAAAATCAATACTGCATTGCTGGAGATTCAGTTGTATCATCAAAAAAAACCCTTTTAAAAAAACCCTGCTGCTTTATGAATTGAAACTGTGTCATATCGTGTGGAAGCCTGAGGTTTACACCACTGTAAAATAGCCCAAAATAATGAAGTGGGGAGAAAAAAAAATCAACATAGTTTACAAAAAAAAAGGGGGGTAAATAATTATGCAAGGTACTGTATTTAATCAGGAAGTGAAAATTAAACAAAAATAGTCGAAACACCTGACAACACACTGCAGTATTAATGTCATAATATAGTATTCTCATATCATCCGTCTCTATTGCATTAATCAGTTGCATTTAATGAATATTATTAATAACACATATTTTTCATTTCAGGTCAAGTCGCTCAGCACCGGCTGCTTGTGGGCGTGTCCTATCTTTTGTTTACTCTAAGTTGCCATGGTTTCAGCAATATTTACACAGGCTAGCTACAGAACGTACACAGAACCACCCATTTGATCACAAATCTGACGTCTTCCCCCTAAAAAAAGTGAAATTCTGGATGGAAATCACTTGTGTATAAAATGCTTCCCTGTCTACTGTATCACAGTGTTCAGTGTGACACCTATTTCATGAGTTTAGAGGGCTAGTGGTACTGAAATGTGGAAAATTAAACAGATTACAAAATACAAGTGTGCACTGGGACGCGACAAAAATGTTGAGAGAGCTGGCGGCCAGATATGAAAGAAAATCCATGTTTATTAACACGGTATTAACACGGTGTTAGCGTGTGACGCATTTACTCTTTACTCCTTTCATTCAGTCATCTTTATTAGCTATTTAATTCCGGTCAAGTCTTGGTGGTTTAAATGATTTGACTTGTTCATATTCTGAGAAATAAATTCGTCAGAAAATATCACAGGTGCAAGCAATAATAAGTGCGAGCAGGATAGGTCAGAATCCTTCAGGAGCAAGCGGGATTGGTCAGAATTCCTTCAGGAGCAAGCGGGATTGGTCAGAATTCCTTCAGGAGTGGGCGGGAATAGGATTAAAAAAGTCCCGTGCACAACAGAACGATACTAGTGCGAGCTAGTGTGGTCAAAGTGACTCAGATAATCAGTACCGTTGAGTTATGCTAGTATTAGGATGGGTCAGACTCAGTTATATAGCATATTACATTACAGTTAACACTGATAACGCGCACGCACACACACACACACACACACACACACAAACACACACACACAGTGTGCAAAGCACTGACTTGCTGATGTACTCAGCATTGAGCACTTTGTTGCACACTTTGCACTTGAAGCAGCCCAGGTGCCAGTGCTTGTCCAGAGCCACCAGCGACTGCTCGTTCTTAAACTCCTTCCCACAGCCACAGCAATCTGCCCAGAGAGAGGAAAGAGAGAAAAGAGACAGAGATCACAAGTCTAGGAGGACAGGACAGCATGATCATGACCATCATCTGCTTTATCACAACCTGTCACAGTATCAAAACCCAACCACACACCTGCTATTAAACCCACTCTGTCTTATAGCTCCGTAATACATATACTCTAGATATCTAAATTTTCTGCTCACAGTTGTATAGATATGAACACAAATAAATGCTGATTGAATGCAAACTGTCTAAATTAGTGAATATTACTTAATAGTAATGTTTATTACATTACAGTTCTCAGTGGTATTGCATCTTGCATTTTTAAGAACTGGCAAAATCCTCACAAACATCCACATTTACAGAGCCCTGAGTGAGACGCGTCACCGTAACCTCAGCCGCGCCTCCTGGCTGCAAAAACACAGCAGGAAACTATAGTGATTTTTAAGAGAAAGCTAGAATTTTCTTCTAAAATTTCACGTCATGCTGTTGGCTGTACGAATCAGAAAACGCGTTTGTAAACACATTTGTTTTTAGCGCGTACTATCGAATCGGACACCTGTCCAATCTAACAGAAGACGGTTGTGGTTACAGATAATTAGGAGGGATAATCGATCCGAGGAGCTCCGTCTCTGCAGCGCCCATTTCGTCTCAGCAAATCAGGGAAGTTAGCATGCTAACTAAGAATTTAGTTAGCTAACGTCTATTTTTGGTGCTTTAACAATCCTACGTAGCTCGCCAAACATCTGCATCAAGAAACTAGCTAGCTAACATTTGATCTAGGTCACGTTCTTACGGAGGAGTTCCCTAATATGGACATGTTTTAGCTAGCTAACTTTGTTCAGCTAACAAATGAGTTTATGGCAGAATTTTTTTTTTTGAATGGAAAGCCTAAATCTAGAATGTATGAGGGAAAAAAAAACCTGCCGTCTGTGCATTGGTTTAGTTTTAACGGCTCTGTTATCCTCTATCTGAAACCAGTAGATGCTACAGTAAATGTTTTTCCAATGACCAGAATAATATTAGCCCTATTCAGCCGGGATTCTTTTTCCATGGTGACATCTGTAATAAAATATTTGCCTCTGATTAAA
>CM075014.1:22263671-22279750 GCA_037576675.1 Pangasius sanitwongsei | reverse complement strand
GTGGTATTGTGCCAGCTCTACTTATACTCCTTTTTTGCAAAAACAAGGTTTGATGGGTGTCACTATTAAAATATCCGAAATCACCAGAAATCACCAGAATCACAGAGAGTTTCCCCTTAAAACTGGAGGACCAAAGAAGTCCCAGGCTAGAGAGAAGAAGTCTCAGGATGGACAGAAGAAGTCCCAGGCTGGACAACAGAAGTCCCACGCTGGACAATAGAAGTCCCAGGCTGGACAATAGAAGTCCCGGCCTGGACAGAAGAAGCCCCTGGCTGGAAAACAGAAGGCCCACAGCTAGATGACAGAAGTCCCAGGCTGGACATTAGAAGTCCCAGGCTGGACATTAGAAGTCCCAGGCTAGATGACAGATGCTCCAGGCTGGTCAGAAGAAGCGCCAGGCTGAAAATTAGTAGACCCAAGGTGTACGACAGAAGCCCCTGGTTGGAGGGAAGAGGCCCTGAGCTGGGCTGTTCTTTATCATTAGAAGCTTGTAAGTTTTAGTTAAATTACAGTTACGTGAACCCCACCCAGCTAATGAAAATGGCTTTTTTTAAATGTAGTCCCTCACTCCTAGTGACAGCAATAAATAAAATCCATGAATGACAAAACCACTGAACCTTTGCTCTGCAACATTAACACATATTTCATCTACTAAAAGGAGCGAGGCGAAAGTGCACATCCTGTGACAGATTTACTGCTTCACCAGGAGGAGATGAGTAGAAGAGGAGGAGTAATAACTGTACAAACACTCCATCCTCCTCCAGCTATCATCTCTCTTTCTCTCTCTCACGCTGCTTCATAAATTATTCCCAGCTCTGTGTGTGAGCGTCATTAATATAAATGATCCTGAAACAACGTGCGAGAGAAAACCGCATGCTGACACGGGGGCCATGTGTGTGTGTGTGTGTGTGTGTGTGTGTGTTTCTCTGCATCTAAATGCAGTACAGAACACAGTGTAAGGTGTTAGTTATTAGCATAGAGGAAGTGTTCATGATAAAAACATAATCACAATTACAATCACAAAGTACAACAATACTGATGATGGGTTTACAATTTGGGTTTACAATCTGTAGATAGACAGAGAGACAGACACAGACAGACAGACAGACAGATAGATAGATAGATAGATAGATAGATAGATAGATAGATAGACAGACACAGAGTATAGAGACAGATAAAGAGATGAAGATAGACAGACAGGCAGAAAAATAGACTGGCAGATAGACAGATCAACAAACAGTTAGACAGACATGCAGATGGACAGAAAGGCCGATAGATAGATAGATAGATAGATAGATAGATAGATAGAGCAACCTTCCAACATACAGACCAAGAGACACAAACAGATAAACAGAGACAAACAGACAGACAATTAGATGAAAGACTGTAATTTCATTAGACACACACACACACACACAAGATAATTAAATTTGATTACAGTTTCATTAAGCAGTTTTTTTAAATTTATCCTGATTACAGGGCACACTGTGAAATAAAATCTAAATAAATAAATAAATCAATAAATCTTCCCTGAACTTCGGAAGAGTCTTTAGACCTGATTCAGCATCAGTCTGGTGAAGCTCAGAGCATAACCCGAGCACAGAAGCATCGTCTTCCCCTCATTTAACCACACGAGCAAACTTTACCCACTCCTGTAAACATGAGGCTCATTATCCAGGAGTTCGTTTGAATAATCAAATCAGTCTGTCATCTATTTTAATCTCATATCCACGTCCTTTTATTTATACAGGAACTATGTGTAATTATGTACCTTCATACAGTAAGATGTGATGTGATGTGTGTGTTTGTGATGTGTGACTTAGAAGTTATACAATTTACACACAGTTCACACACGCAACAGTGAGCTTCTATTTTATTACTCAAACTGTACCGGGATAATTAAAGTGGTTTCAGAAGTAAAGGCAAATGTTCAATTTTTAATACAGTGTATTAAAGTTACATGCCGAGCTGCTGTGTGTGCGCGCGTGTGTGTGTGTGTGTGTGTGTGTGTTTAATGATAATTACTGACTCCCTCTCATGTCAGTCTAAAGCCAAGCGTGAGGTCTGAGGTGACCTCTTATCCCACACAGTTTCAACATTTTTTCTGAATCATAATCTAGTCTCTCTCCTATACTGTGGCTCGGACATGTGTGTGTGTGTGTGTGTGTTTGTCTTCATGTTAGATAACAGCATGGACACTCAGGGGAATAACAGACAGCTGTGATAGGGTGTTCTCAGTAGGGTGTAGGTCACATATTGTAGGACACACATTCTCTGGCAGTTCACGAATAATCACACACACACACACACACACACAGTAAGCCAACAGCATTTTAATATTAAAATTAAATTAGTGACAGCATTGCTACAATGCTCTGTGTATTATGTCTACTCATGTGATGCTCAGTCACAGTTATGTAAGAAATAAAACCCCCCATGTTGTGCTGTTATAGAAAAATAATCAACGACAGGGTGGTGTGATGAAGCGGAGTTACTCTTACCACCCTGAAGTTGATTGTTTTCCTATAAAAGCACATCCTGAAATGTTTTATTCCTCTAACACCACAGCAATATGCCAACTATTATTGTTTTTGTATTGTAACAATTGTATTGTTGTATTTTTATCCATTTGTAGTTACATTTAATGTTGGGGAACGTCCTTAAAACAATCTGGTGTTCTTACTTACATTATAGCAATCCTCACTAGCCTCTCTTTTTCCTCTCTCTTAAAATTAAGAAGACTAACAAATGCACCGTGTCATGTTACCGAGAACTGTCCTGAAGATATCGGAAAACTTAAAGTTACAGCTTCACCTCTGACCGTTTTTAAAGCGCTGATACTGGAGACACCTTCCCTAAATGTTTCCTTCCAGAGAAGTTCATATAAACAATTACGCCATTAAAAGTTCCTTGGTATGTTTGCAGATTACTACAGAAACGGTAACGTGTCAGAACGAGCGCATTAATATAAACTTGTGATTTGTAGCTGCACTACTGTTGGAGCTGCTGTTCTAGAAAAGTAATCAGCACCTTCTGACCAATCAGAATCCAGAACTCAACAACACTGTGCTGTAATAAACATTAGGAAACCATTAAGAATACGGCCCTGTGTTGGAGATTTACAGAGATCAAACTGCTATAAATGAATCAACCTGCTCTATTCCATGGTTTTATATCAAAGCTTATAAATCCATGTGATCATGTTTATACTGGAGCTGTGTTTGGGCGGAGTGGAGTCTTTGAGGAGTTCTACACACCCCACGGCGCTAAATAACATTGTCATGCTGTCATGATCTGTTAGGAACAAGAGCAGACAGCCCAGTGAAAACGAGTCCAGGTTCTTTCCCAAAGCCGCGCATTGATCTGCCAGACAGCTATATAAACCTTCCGAAAGGGCTTACCAAAAACCCTATCGCTAGCTGGTTCCCTGCTGTTTTGCATAGCACATCTGAAGCTGTGAAAGGACAGTGTATGTTTCAAATACACACATTTCCTGTTAAGTTGAAACCAGATGCCTCCACACCTCACACACCCCATGCATGCCACTCATGATGCTTATACAGGTTGGTAATAACACCAAATAATGCACAAGTATAACGCTCAAATAATAATAATAATAATAATAATAATACAAAAAAATAGATCTGAGAGTGTGGTTCATCTATCGATGAAGAACATCGATACTGAAGCATTATGAAGCATTATCTAAATAAACATTCACTCCTGTACTCAAAATTGAAAGTGAAATACTGAATGCTGGAAAAAAAAGACATTATTATAAAAAACATTGCCATTGGCTGGGAAGATTTAATGAAACAAGTAGCAATCTTGGTCAAGGTGAAGGAGCTTCCTAAAGTTCTCAGGGACGACATTATTAAACAACATCCGAACAGAAAAAGCTACAGAGCCATAACACAGTCCTTAAACATCGCTGTCAGTACAACTGGTTCGATAAAAGGTTCATGGATCCACAGACTAATCGTCCCCAGACAAGTGCGCTATGCAACATTTCACACCACGCTCTCAGACTAGTGATACGAGAAAAGACAGCAGTCAGTAGAAAAGAGTTGCAGGACGTCCTGAAAGCAGCAGGAACAACGGTTACAGTTACAGAGAACAATGAACTGCTTTACTCTGCTAAAAAACAAGCACAGAGATGCACATCTAAAAGCATTTAGACAGATCAGTGTACCTTTTATGCAATTTAATGAGTTATTACTTTATGATGCACTTACCTTTACACCTGTGTACATGTAATTAATTATTCTGATATCTTTCCACAAACTCCTGTGAATACTTCTTGTACTTGTACAGTGACAATAAAGGTATCTTATCGTATTAAATGCACTCACTTGTCTATAAAACGGCTGCTGTGTGTTAGAGACACACTCGTAGTCGTGCGATTTCATGTTTAAGCCGCAGTACAGCTTTAACAGAGAAGGCAAACTTCAGCGATGGAAAATGTGTATTTATAAAGTGATCATAAAAGTGAAATACAGCAGCAAACAGCTATTTGCGGGGTCCAAGCACCTTCCATAGAACAATAAACAGACCACAGATGAACGTAGTGTGCATGGCTCGTGACGCTAACACTGTGAAATCCCTGCTGAAGGCTGATTGGCTGAGACCTGCCTTGCTTTTTAAAATAATCCAGTTGTCATTAGATTTTTAAATTAAATTTCAGCTCAATCTGTCTTATGGATCCTGAGAATTTAACACCGCCCCCTATAAATGACCACACCCCAAAAGTCCTCAAAATCATATCCTCAACACAGGAGGGAGTGCTACCTACTGAAGAAGAAGAAGAAGAAGTAAAGAAGAATATGAACAAGAGAAAGAAGAGGAATAAAAGAACAAGAAAAAGAGGAAGAACATCACGAACAAAAGAAAGACAAGGAAGAAGAAGAAGAAGAAGAAATCCAAATCTTATCCTTAACATAGGAGGAAGCACTACCTACTGGCCAAGTGTCTCTACAACATATGGTTGTTCAAGAAGAAGAAGAAGAAGAAGAAGAAGAAGAAGAGGACGAAGAGAAGAAAAAGAAGAAGCTTTGGTGCTTGGACCCCTAATTAAAAAACAGGAAATTAAAGCATCTGCTCTCTGGGAGCTTAAACTTCATTCACCTAAAACTGTTAGATTTTATTCATCAAGTAAACCCTGAGTAAACCTTATAATAACCAAATTAATAAAGTAAAAACAATTTATTATTTTTATTTTAATAAAATAAAACACAGTGTATTAAATACCAGAGGCTGTTTTGTGGCCTCTGAAGTGTTCTCAAAAAAAAAAAAAAAAAAAACCCTCATCTGAATACATGAGCTAATTACAAATGATCACAGAGTGAGTGACAGGAGACCCCTGATGTGCTCTCACACACACACACACACACGCACACACACACGCACACACACACACACTGTCTACCCAGTGTAGTTGAAATTAAACATCTGACAGGTCATCGCTTTGCACCCAGACATGAAGTGATGGAAAAAATGAAATTCATCCGTACTCTTTCCTAACTTAAAAAAAAAGGTCAACTTGAGTTTTTATCTCAATTCCTGCCTTTCTTCTTCCCTCCTCTCTTTTCATCCTGTCTCATGATAATCATACCAACGAACTGCCATTGACACAAAAACAACAAAAAACACTTTAACGCTATTTCCTGTAATGGAAGACAGAGAGAAAAGAGAGGCAAAAAGAGTATTATGAACATGTAGGCTTAAAGGACTACAATTTTTAATTATACATCCAGCAGTCAACATCACCTCTTTCTACCCTTACTCCTCACCTGTTTACTCCAAACTCACTCAAAATGGACGTCTAAAGGCAGCTGTGGGATTAAAGTTCAAATGAAACACACTTATGAATTCTTCATTCTTTACAATAATTATACCAGAGAGCTGCTGAATTTTCTAAGTGAAGTGAAGTGACTTGTGGCCGAGTGTGGTGACCCATACTCGGAATTTGTGCTCTGCATTTAACCCAGCCAAGTGCACACACACCCATGAACACACACACACCCGTGAACACACACCTGGAGCAGTGGGCAGCCTTTTTAGCTGCAGCGCCCGGGGAGCAGTTGGGGGATCTGTGCCTTGCTCAAGGGTCTCACCTCAGTCGTGGTATTGAGGGTGGAAGAGAGCGCTGGTCATTCACTCCCCCCCACCTACAATCCCTGCCGGACCCGAGACTCGAACCCACGACCTTCAGGTTCACCTTCGGGTTACAAGTCCGACTCTCGAACCATTAGGCCACGACTGCCCCCAGAATCTAATCATAAGATAAACAGCACAGATCTAAATATTTACACCTGTAACCTAAACGAAGTTTATATTAACACGCTCGGTATAATACGTTATCGTTTCTATAGTAACAGCTCATTCGCACTGATTCGTGTTGCACACGTGCCACATAATCTAAGCCTGGTTATATAACAAAGGAAAACGTGTGTAATCGCAGATGTGGTGAAGTTTTCTCTAAGGTGTTTATTTAACATTTATGGAAGGAGTCTCCAGTGTCAGCGCTTTGTAACAGTCGGGAAGTTTCCTGATACAGGGGTTTAGTTCCTGTTCTTGCTTACGCTATAGCAGCTATAAACAGTCGTTCCCTCGCCAGCTGCTCGTTTTTCTTTCTTGAAGTTAAGTAGACAAAAATATGCAGCTTGTCATGTTACCGAGAAACTGGAAAGAGCAAAATCCTCCGTCCTGAAGATTCGTGTCTCGTGGACATTCCATAAACTTTAATGTAACTGTCAACTGTTAAAACGTGTGATGTGTCATTCGCTCATTAATAAATTAAAAATTGTAATTGTCAGCAAATCGCTGAGGTATATGTGGAATACTATATCCGACATACAAACTCAAAAAGTATTCAAAATACTCAAAGTTTGTTGAGTCTAATTCTTTATTATTATTATTATTATTATTATTATTATTATTATTATCATTATTATTATTATTGTTTATTGTTTATGTGTTATGATTGCGTACGTCTGATGGTACATGAACACCACAAAATCTCCGAAAAGGGTAAATAACCTGAAATTCCTTCTTACTGCATCATTCCAATGTTAAAAAAGTAATATCTTTAAGAACAGCTTTATCTCAACTTCCTCTTGTCCGTCTCATCCTGAGGTTTTACTGTTAGAGTGTTACAGCTGTAGTTTTGAATCTGAGTTACGATTTATACGCTGGAGTTCAACAACCGTTCAACAGTTTGTGCAGATGTGTTAAATAAAGGCTGAGTTTAAAAAAAAAAAAGAAAAAGAAAAACATTCCTCCAAGAGACCGTAAGCAAAAAAATTATTTCACACTAACGTGCTTGCAGCTCTAAGGCTTGCAGTTGCTTGCTCAAGTGAGAAAGGTCGTGACCTTTGGTTTTAACAGGCTGTTGTTTTGAGTGTGTGTGTGTGTGTGTGTTTGTTTCATACTGATGTAAGAATAAATGTGATAAACTCCACCAAAGAGCCAGACGTCGCCTGAACCCAGAGGTCGCCTAGCAACCGGCATCTGTGTTCACAACAACATTGCACCAACAACAGCCGCTGGGAATAAAGAGTCCCGGTGCGCACACACACACACACACACACACACACACAAACACACACGCAAACACATCAAAACGTATTAAATATAGCAGCTTGGTCAAAGTTTTTCAGGATAATAATAGTGCCCCGCATGTTTGAAGTGGAGATACTGTTGCCAACCTGGAACTGATTACTTTCTGTAACAGCACCTCCCAATGGGTTTTACTCCTCTTATACCACAACTTGCCGATTACAATTTTTTTTATTCATTAAAAAAACTTTGTGTTATACTTTTTGTCCATTTATAGTTACATTTAATGTTGTATTAAATGCAAGACTACACAGGAAGCCCAGACTCCCCTAAAGTTTTAATAAAAGCAGCAATGAAATGTTAATCAAAGTCTATCTACCACATATTATTCATGGCTTTTGGTGAAATTCAACATTTTACTGAAACAGTGATCGATTATCTCACTCTTGGTTCATTTAACTCAAACTGTTTTCGGTGGACCACACAGCCTGCGTGAAAATCTCCTCTGAAAAAAAACCTCATTTTTTTATTGGACAGTGCGCTCTACGCTTGTAGCGCCGAATATATGGCTTCTCCATATCATGATTGGGAGATCTCTCAAAGGGCAGAACCTCGTAATCAACTGCCAATCACTGAAAAGGTAATGAACATGACTGACATCTCAAACTTAAACACATCAGCACCGGTCAGAATCGCCGAGTGCTCGGAGCTGCAGCAGGTGATCATTGACCCAGAACAGTTTTACAACGTAACTAGTATACAGTAGCTTGTCATTTTATCATTATAACTGGTAAATAATTTGTACGTATAAGGTTATGTTTGATTATTTGTGTTCATTTTTGTTTATTTATAAAGCTACCTAGCTAGCTGTTACTACCTTCTTGATTTCGGTGCTTTCACTTATAAGGAGAGACTGAGAATTAAACAGGAGGCCAAACCAACAGATAAAACAGAACACACACAGATACACTATACATTATATGGCCAAAGTTTAAAGAACTCATATGTGGTTCTTCCCCAAACTGTTGCCACAAACCTGAAAGCACACAATTGTATAGAATGTCTTTGTGTGCTGTAGCATTACAGTTTCCCTTCACTGGATCTAAGAGGCTCAAACCTGTTCCAGCATGACGATGCCCCTGTGCACAAAGCGAGCTCCATGAAGACATGGTGTGTGAAGGTTGGCGTGGAGGAACCTGAGCATCTCGCACTCGACTGAACACCTTTGGGATGAACTGGAACGCCGACTGCACCCCAGACCTCCTCGACATCCCAGCGCCTGACCTCACTAATGCTCTTGCGGCTGAATGAATACAAATCCCCACAGCCGCGCTCCAAAACCTAGTGGAAAGCCTTCCCAGAAGAGTGGAGCTTATTATAACCGCAAAGGGGAATAAATCTGGAATGGGATGTTCAACATCAATTAATGTACTTAACTAGCTAACTAACTCCCCCTACTAGATTATGTTAGATACCACTTTTATAGCCTCGTCAATCAGGAATTATGAAACAAAAAAGACATGGAGAAATTTTGAAAATGTCACTGATGGGATAACGTCAGATCATACACGTTACTAACTGTGAACCTGTGACATCATATCAAGTTTATCCTCACACATCATAAAACCAAAGCCTCATACAGGTCTGACCAGGTGACACTGTACATTTCCTTCCTCAGCATTCAGACACTAAAACACACATTCCTGCTCATCTCACAGCACCGCATTCAACAAAAGACGAGCCGAAGTGTCCTTTATACGGAGCGCCGGCGCTAATCTCCAGCTATTATCCTTGAACACAGGTGTTGTTTTAGCAGACAGGTATGTGACTCAAGTGGTTTTAAAGGTTCCACAGAGCACAACACAACACACACACACTCTTTTATTGTAAAGGTCATGGGAAGAGTGCTGAACACACACGTGTGGATGAATGCTGTCAATGCTGTGTGAGTTATTGCGGTGCGTTTGGCAGGGTGAGAGTGCCACGTCCTCTCGCGGTGGCGTCATGTGACTCGTTACCTTTGCAGATGAAGCACTTGATGTGGAAGTGTTTGTTCTGCACCCGCAGCACCTCGCCCTTGCAGGCCTGGCCGCAGTTCTGGCACAGGATCGGGCCGCTCTGAGGCTTGGGCTGCTGCTGCTCCAGGGCGCCGTGTACGGCCTGCTGCTGAAACGCTGAAACACACACACACACAGAGAGAGAGAGAGAGAGAGAGAGAGAGAGAAGGAGAGAGAGAGAGAAGGATATGTGTGTTAACTGTTGTAAACAAAAAACTTATCACAACATCCTGTTGTCACACAGCTGTCAGGAACTGTCTCACAGCACACGTTCAAATAAACCTGGAACTACTCATTAGTTCATCAGTAATTATCCATGATGACAAATTGCCGTTTTTTTTGCCGCTGTTTTGCTGTTTTGTTTTGTTTTTTATAGTTTAACCGATAGATACGCATTCTGAAAACTCCAGTCCTGTTTTTTGTGTTTGGTATGAAAGCATATTAGGGCCACTGTTTCAAAAATAAAAATACAGGATTTTGAGAAAAAGTTGTAACATCTGAAGAATTATTAGGGTAAGGGAATACAAGGGTAATAATATATAATACCACAAGAAAAAAAATCAAATATTTTGAGAAGAAAGTCATAATATTTCAAGAATAAAGACTTACTTAATACTTAAACTTCTGGAGCATCAGCAGCAGATTATTATTAGTATTAGACATTTGAAATTTGACGTGCAAGAAATTGTACTTATGTACAAGACCGCACCACTGCAATCAGCACGGTATTGTGGGTAACGTAGGAAACCGTTAACCAAAGTGAAAACTGAGCAACATGACTATGAACGAAGTCTAAAGTCACTCACGCCCCTGAAGTCACACACTGTCTCACAAACACACTGGTTCTCATAAAACACAGTTACAGCCAGTTGTTTAGCAAAGGAGTGGAGTAAAAACCGGTTTCAGTCAGACACACCAACACCACCGCATTTTACAACGTCCTGTACGAGCACTGCCCACTTACACAAATGTTTTCTGAGGATTAAAGCTCAGCCTCGCACTCATTCACTGAGCACCGACTCACTATTCACGCTTGTCGCTCACACACAGGACTGTCGCGTCTTTAATTAAATCCGAGGGCTTTAAAGAGAATTCCGCAAAACATTTACGAAAGATGATGAACCAGAAAACATCCAGCTGAAACACACACCTTCACACTGTGTAACAAAGAAACACAAAACATTCTAACTATTTTTTTCCTTTTAGACAATCTGACTCACACAGAAGCAAGAATTTCGTTTCCTGCATGAAAAGAATTAACGCCAGACAGACGCTATGTATCATTATAAACCATAAAAATAAACCGCGTATGCTTTTTAATTCTCAGGAACCTACACAAAATGACCTTAAAATCCAAAATTTCTAAATCTATTATACCACAGCGCTGGAGCGTAGACACTCCACATAAACAGACTGAAAACATGTGTAATTGCTCATATGGTGAACTTTTCTGTAAGGAGATGTTTATTTAACATTTATGGAAGGAGTCTCCAGTGTCAGTGCTTTGTAACAGTCAGAGGTAAAGCTGTAAGTTTTCCGCCATCTTCAGGACAGATGAGTTTACACTTTGCGGTTTTTCAGTGACAACATGACAAGCTGGGGGTTTTTTTTGTTTGTTTTTTTTGTCTTATGAACTTCAAAAGGTGAATAAAAGACAGGCTGGTGAGGGAAAGTCTGTTTATAGCGGCTATAACGTACACTCACCATCCATCGTCCACATGACAACTTGTTTCGCAGACATGCCACAACACTAAATGTAACTATAAACAGATAAAAAAATATGACGTGTCGTTTTAGGAATTTTTTTTTTAAATGTACGCGTTGGCTAACTGCTGTGGTATAAGAGGAATAAAACACTTTGGGGTGTTAACAGTAACTCACGCCACCCAGTCACTGATCATTTTCCTATAACAGAACAACATGGAGTGTTTTATTTCCTTACTTCGTGTACATGAACATGCACCACCTCTATTACCCAAAGAATATCAGTAACATTAGCTACGTCAACTAGTTAACTGCTATAAACTAAATCAGCATGACTTTCCTCATTCTCCAGTCTTAATAGCTGCTGGAGCCAAGGAGTTTATTGTGTGACATCATACATAACTCCACCCCAAATCAGTTTTATACAGACGCACTGAGAATGTTTGAAAAATGAGGACTTTTAGAGACTATATCAATCTCTATAATCCGACTCAGCCAGACAGTTTTGTTAATATTTCATTTACATATTTACTTGACACTCGTACACAGTGTACGATTGGCTCCAATCATGCTAACATGCTTTACAGCTCCCTTTGAGAATTATTCTCTGCAGCTGCACCTCAAGCGAGGCATGCTGGGAATGTTTACAGGCCCCTTTTAAACTAAAACTGTTTCCTGACCTGGAACAGGAACGACGTTACTTGTGCAGTGTATCATAAACCCAACACGAGCACATCTCCTCCACCGCTGAGAAGAACAGCCAGGCTGGAGATAAACCCGTTCATGAAGACACATGACTCGTACTTTCCATTTGCATTTTGCTACGCCACAGTTTTCCTTGGCATAAGTCTCCGTCTAAGCGACTGTAAAGCGTCTTCGTGTCTGAGCGGATGCTCCCGAATTGAGACGAGCACCGATAAGGACGCCTTCGTCAGAAAAAAAGTCTGAAATGTAAGACGTGCGGTTGCTGGAGAGATGCCCGCTGTTTGATGGTGCCCACTGGAGCCAACACATGTTTCCAATAAAGATAAGAATGTTGAAAGGATCAGGAATCCTCATAAAAAACAGGGTGTTACAGACCCTGATTTATATTTCCAAAAAAAAAAAACAAAGGAAAGTATGATGGCGACTTGCACAAGAGGAGCACGATACACATCTGGATATGTGTCATGGATTTACTTTTATTCTGTTGTGTTGCGTGGAGGAGAAAAAAAGCACCACACTTTCACGGTCAGCGAGATCTCTGGCATCATTCTGATACCTGAACACCAACAGGGATGGAGGAAAAATGTCAACTGGATCAAATACTAGCAAAAAAAAAACATTTTTAACATCATTTTCTTAAGAAGAAAGTGCTTTTCTTAAGCATTTTCCTTCTAACAGACTACCAACATGATTGTTCAACTGTTCGCTGAGGAATTCTCCATCGTGATTGGTCAGAAGGTGTTGATTAATTTCCCGTAACAGCAGCTCTGACAGTAGTGCAGCTGTAACACGCAGGTTTATATCGTTTCTATGGTAACAGCTCGTTCACAGGGAAGTGTACGGCGGATTCTGCACATAAATGGATTTAAAAAATGTACAATACTTATGGAAGGAGTCTCCAGTGTCAGCGCTTTGTAGCACTCTATGGTAAATCTGTAACTTTCAGATTTCTGACATCTTCAGGAAGGTTACGTTTTGTAACAGGATCTTGTTTCGCAGACAACACTAAATGTAACTATAAATTGATATAAAAAAAAATACATGTCATTCTTTAATTAACAGAAAGTTGGAAATTTTCTGTGGTACAAGCGGAATAAACACCGCAGGATGTCCTGTTATAGGAAAATAATCAAATACAGGGCACTAACAGCATCACACCACCCTGCTGTTGATTATTTTCCTACAACAGCATGAAATCTTGAGTGTTTCATTCCTTAGATATTGACGATTTTTTTTAACGGTAACTTGTGTTACAATTTTGTATATAATCATTACATTTGCAAAGTCTTAAAACTTACAGATATTTTTCCTTTTCTGTGTTAAATATTTGTAAAAATAAAATGAAATTGTTTAATATAAATATTAGTCAAAATACAACTGAGCTCTGTATTTTACAGTCATACTTTACACTTCTTTATACATTCATTTATATTTATTTACATTTAATTTAATTATATAGTTACAAATTTATTTATTTATTTATTTATGCTTCTTATACTTTATTATACATAATGGCACATTTACTTAAACACTGATATTAAAATTTTGTTTTTAAAATCCTTAAAATTATAAAAAAAATTTTAATACAGATAGTGTGTAACCTGTTAGTTGCCAAATGTCTCACTCATATGTTACTCATTTGTTAATCTACGTTTCTGCTAAATTTCTAAATTTCTGCTTTTAAAGCAGGTTATTTTTTATTATTATTTTTTTATATATATCCTAAAAAACACTCTGCTTTAAAAGCAGAAATTGTTATCCTGGAAAAATCACAAAGTATACAAATCAAACTTCATCAATCCTTTTATAATTGCAACATAAATCGAATCGAATCAAATTGAATCGAATCATAAAGTCCATATGATTCTTACCCCTAACCACTGAACACAGAATCATGTTCAAGTTACAAGTATAATAAAAACTAATTCATATATCTGCATGTAAAGCTCCATGCACTTGAACTTTAGGTTTACAGCTACACAGTAAAGCGCATGAAGCTAAACCACAGTAATGAGATGCCTAGCTAATCAATCATCAATCCCGTGTCCTTTAACCTGCTGAAGGTCAGCACATGGGAGCAATGTGACACGCAGCGCTGTGGCACTAACACGGACCAGCTACACATCCGTGCGAGTGCGTGTGCGCTATTTATTTTCAGAACCTCTTCAGTGTATGATGACTTCAAGCAGGTCTGCTATAAATAGGAGGCCATGTGAACCATCGTGCTCTGTAACACAGCACCGGCATCCACAAGCACGACTCAACCTGACGCCACACTCAACCTGACCAACCTGCAAACCTTCCAAAGCAACACTAAGACATTTTGCGGATTTTGACCAATATTTTACTCCAATATTCAATATTTCGAAATGCTGGTTGTGTTGCGAGAATTAATCTGACAGAAGGCAGGCTGCGTCCCAAATCGCATACTATGGCTAAACAGCAATAGCGCCATTAGTGTGCTGACGTACTACATGAATCGGTTCTAAAATCTGATTGGCTAAGCCGTGCGCATATATCAACCACAGTAATTTAATACTGTATTAATGCACCAGATTTAAATCCAATAAAACCGGTAAATCAATAAAACCTACAGCCATTGCTCTGGCTACAAAATACCTTAATCTTTTCCTGTTATGTTGCTTAGCAACCAAAGCTTACTAGTAACAGACTACATTTCATAGCAGAAGAATTGTAAATATTGTTAATAAATTATTTACTGAAAGCTGGATTTTATTATGCCATTTTTGTCACTGTTTTACAGAAGCAAAAAAGTCACTCGATGGGGTTCATTTCATGCCTAAGAAAATCTTCACCTGTGATAAAATCACTGTAAATCACACCCTCAGGTGGCTTATTGCTTTAATTGAACATGGTACTCTATAGTTTGGGATGCAACCTACATATTCCTGAGTGTTCTCCTCGGTATTATGGCATGCGTTACGAAAAGAAAAACCTGTCTGCATAAACATGACTGTCACATTTACAGTGCACTAGGTGAAAGATGTCAGCTAATCTTTTAGCCAAGACACCGGCTGAAATTATAGTAAGTCATAGGAGAGTTAGGTAGGAAAAGTCATTGGAACCGCAGCAAGTTATACATCAGCACCAACGTTCCCTCTCTGATGATGCTTCCATGCAGAAACGTGTACAAAAAAGTTAGTTGAAGTAATCGATAATCTGGGACCGCAGCTACACTTGACTTTCATTACAGGTATTGTGTTTTTCTTATTTCTTTGAAAGCCCAAACAGGAACACATTTCAAAACAGAGATAGGCAAATTTCAGTCCCAACCACACACAATGCTAGCTAACTACATTAGATGTAAGCTTAGGAAGCCATGTTGATTGTTCAACACCTTGAACCATCAGTCATGAAAGCTTGTTAGCATAGCAGTGCTTTGTGGTTAATTAGCTTAATGTCACAGTGAGAACTCCAACCTTAAATTGAAGTACATTTACTTAAGAAAATTAATAAATGCTATACAGAAACATTTTTAACAAAGTTACATGTCATGCTCTTACAGTCACCTGAGTGCTTAGGAACCCTTAAGCAATCATCGATGTCTTCCTGGGTCACTGTGCGTGTAAACAACGGCAGAATAAATTGGTGCAAATGACCGTGTTGAATGGATCTAGTGGTAAATACTGTTAGCAGGCGTACACAGCTCAGCTAAATGACTCGAAATGGAAGGTCAGGAAAGAAGAACGTCCAAGCATGAGTCAGCCATCGAAGCCACCAAAGCAGGAAAAGTGTTTAATGACATCATGACAGAATGAAGGCAGCTGTCTTGAAAAGATATTTGGGGGGAAAAAAACACACAAAACCATCGAATATCTCATGGAAAAGTGTTATAACTGTTAATAATGATATTTTTTTTTAAAAATGGCATTAATATTTCACAAAGTAAAAAGAAACATTCTACATTTATTAGGTTTCATTCAAGAGATGACTAAAGAAAATTGAGAAGCCCTGGTATAATATATATATATATATATATATATATATATATATATATATATATATATATATATATATATATTTTTTTTTTTTTTT
>CM075014.1:22246986-22263571 GCA_037576675.1 Pangasius sanitwongsei | reverse complement strand
TATATATATATATATATATATATATATATATATATATATATATATATATATATATATATTTTTTTTTAATCAAGTTCTAATGGAGTTTCACCTTCACAGATTCTTCATCAGCTGTGCCTGATATCTGAACTCTACCTGACCTTATCTGCCCTGAGGTCGTCTAGAACTTTTCCGACCTCACCAGAACGCCTCTCAAAGCAATCCACGTATTACTTATATAATACACGACATGCTTCAAAGGCGCAACTCAGCAGGAAAATATGATACAAGATAATCGAGAGGCTTTACAGCATGTAATTACACCATTAAGATGGAAAGCAAATATTTAAACATAATTGCAGTATAATAGTTCACCTTTACAATTCAGTGCAGAGGGATTGTAAGTATTTGCCTCTTCTTTTATGCGAGGGATGAGAAAAAAAACAGGGCCGGTCATAAGGCAGAGCATCCTGTCCCAGCGGGCCGTCCGGGTCTGCCAGGGAATATGCTGACTTGGCATTGGCAAAGAGGTCCAGTCGCACCTCGCCAAACCTTTTCCAGATCTGGTCCACCTCTAAATGTGTTTCTTTAAGATAGCCCACCTGTTAGTGGGGTTGAACAGCCCTGCGTTACAGTGTAATGCCGAGCAAAATGACGATCTAATATCTATATCGTGATCAGTTATGTCACAATATGCTTTTTACGGACATAGTGATATCTCATTATTCATTTTCTCCCCACTAGCAAACTCTCGTCTGTCATGTGACAGCTACAAACCGGGGAGGGTGAAGGCTAACATGTGCGTCCACCGAGACACGTGAAACCAGCCAACCAGACCTTTTCACAGTGCTGCTCATGCTGCATCACAGGGCAGCGTAACACAGTCTGAGGAAAGCGCTATCTGCCCTCTTCCTCATACATGAGCTCACAGACGCCGTGATTGGCTAGTGTCCCTCTGACTGACAGGCAGAGAGAGTATGCCATCCTTTCCACCTAGAGAACGCATCCAATTTTGCTCTCTCGGCTCCCGAACCAGGATGTCTCTGGCATCGTCGAGATTAGAACTTGCAATTTTTAATCATTTTTTTAATTGTTTTTTTTTTAATAAATAATAAATAATAATAAATAATCAATTTAGTAACAAACTGACTATAAGCAGTCAGTGTGTTGCACTTAATTTTAAATTTTGTACTTTTGCAGATTTTTGTTTCAGTGCTATTTATTAATTTTATTTACTTAAATAAAGAAATAAAAATTAATGCATTTTTGTAGACATTAAATAAAGTATATTTTTTAAATGCAACTCTACTGTATTACTGGTATTTATAGTAGAAATGATTTCAAGAATCACAATATGATATTTTGTCATATTAACCCCCCAACCTGGTTTATATTATGTATAATTTGTGGTAGTTTGTATTATGTATCAAAATACATTTTCCAAATAATGGTTGCATCATCTGTTAATGGATTATCAATACAAGTAAGAAATTAGAAAATACTGGGTGTAAAAAATGCTATTGTATTGGTTCTTTAACAAGGATTTTTTTTTTTTTTTTTTAAAAATGCCTTATAAACACTTTTCGGTTTAACTTGGTCTTAAACTGTAGTTTATGAATTCAATTAATTATGCTATAATAATATTTCATATGACGTCTGAGCTGTCTGGTCCTGTTTGTTCGACACTTTTGACGCTCCAACGCGAGCTCCATTTGAGACCGAGCAGTTGAGGGTTCATTTGAATTCATTTCTGATCACAAAAACCAGCAACAGAGCACAAGCAGGAAGTGAATATGCCACCGTCTTCATGTCTGCTGGCACAAATCCACATGTTATGTCATCTCTAGTCTCCATTGCAAGCCTGGATCGAGTGGCATGGATTCTGATTGGCTCAAAATGGCACACGTGTCATATAATCCTACCCATGGTGATGGATGCCACTAAAACCCTGCCTCGTTTTTAACTCAGTTCTAGTTATTCCCAGTGAACACCAAATGCTTTTCTGTCACTAACAGAGCCTTTAGAGAAATATTTAATCCAGCCAGGCAACAGTACAAAGCGAGCAATGAGAATAAAAAGCCTTTCTCCCAGCGCAAAGTTCCAGACGGATCCAAGAGGTGACACCAGATATTTCCTGGAAAGGAGACTTGCATCATGGCTTGGATGGGATGTGCTAGTAATGCAGGTGGAGAACAGGCAGCTGTGTCCAACATTTACACTCCCTACTCGCGCCGCGTCGAGCTGTTTAAAATTACTAGAGCGTGATGTACACCCTGACCAGCTTTCCAACACCGCAAGAGGAGCCTCACTGCAGTCAATTAAGTCTCGCTATTATAAACCTGAGAAATGTCACACTGCATTGTGAAATTCTGTCCTGGCAGCTGGTGGACGCCGATATCGAAACGCTTTGACAATTGTTTACGACCATGAGGATGGGGTGCTGTTTTCTAAACTGAGCTACATTTTAAACAAACTCGATTCCGATATCCTGACAGGAAAATGTTTTATATTGTTATTAATAAAGTTCAACAGTTCTTGCGTAACGCTGGGCTGGACATAAAGCTTGCCTATACGCTATATACAGAATTCATATATAAAAATGAGTGATACCAAGGTGTATTTTTTGGTTTTTTTATGTATACCGATTGCTTCTAGAAGAATAAGCTGATATAATGAATACACGCGATAGCGTAAGACGATGAGTGAATGTTGTTTAAGGCAAGCCAGTGGACAATATTTTCATTGGCAACAAATTCCTTTTTAATTTCATTTAATGGCAATGGTTTGTCATTTTGTAATTCGTTGCCAATAAAATATTTTGTGGTTGTAGCTAAGGTTGAGGAACTGTCAAAGCTTGAATTCACTGGTGAAATCAGTGCCACTGCTGACATTTTTTTCACCAGTATTTTCCAGCGTTTCCAGGAACGCAGCGGTAGGATTCATATTTATTATTATTATTTTTAAATACATATGAATACAGACTACATTAGAGTACTGAACTGTTTTTAACACTGTCAAACTTTCAAGACTTCCTGCAACACCAGATATGACTTTAAACCACGTCATTAGTGACGTCTCTGGTCATTAGTGTGGCTCCGGAGTAATGATCATTTTTTAACAACCATTTCTCTACATACATGTAAATCAACCTCAGTAAGCATCTGGGAACCATCCCAGTGCTCCTGCACCACCCTCTGTTTATCTCACATGCCATCTTTATTATATAAACACACACACACACACACACACACACACTGAGTTGGCACAGCCTGTTGCCCGGAGGGTCCAGATTGCATTAGAGCTCATGGAGTGCAGAAGCAACAGACTACATCATGACACCTCACACTAGGTGGAGCACTGAAAATGTTGTGTTTGTGCATGCTGCACAAATTACTCACATATTTAATCAAAATACCATACTGTTATCGCTACATGATAACCCCATCAGCTTCCAGCTAAGTCATAACAATTTAATTTATTCGGTGATTGTGTCTTCAGGTTATTTTGTTCATCATGATTATTATAACTTAAATATTCTTCCTTTTCTCAACCACACACATACACACACACACACACACACACACAGTCACTAATGACTTCTGCATTTACGCACAAGGGTCCTTGAAATAAGCCTTGCCACCCCAAACACCACCCCAACTTTTCTTGACCAAATCGATTGAATATTAGGAACAACTATGAAACCAATTCATCTGCAGTGTCATTATGTGCTCTTTCTTTTGGTACGTGAAACTAATTTAACTTTGCATTATGAAGAATGTATGCAGTGCCACCCCTTAGTGTAACTCTGCCGCCTCTTTTGCTTACCTGTTTTCTAAAAAAACGAACAGTTATAATTAATTCATGGCATCGTTCCACCTGTATGCTCTTAATTATGTGGTCAAATCCATCCTGAAGTTTATATTCAATGTCTAGACAGTAATGTCATAAATATAAAAAAAGAAGGTTTTTAACGGAAAAAAGTAACGTTACACAGCATGAAACTACGGTTTGAAACGTCTCTTTAACAGAACACCAGCCTCACCTTTTTTCTCTGGCATTTTCCTCACCGTCAAGGTCTCAGGTATAAATCCGAAATCAAAACCTGTTCTTTTGAATATTCTTTAAATATCCGAGAAAATAATGCTGTCTTATCCTAGTTTATTCTCATCCAACATCCTGTCTACGAGGAGTCTCAGCTCTGAGGTGAGTGCACGCTGGAAGTGAAGCACTCGTGTGTTAAAGGCACGCGGCTCATAGCTGGTTGAAGGGGTTGCCAGATTGACAATAAAACCACCCACAACCTGGCTGTGCTTTTTGTGTGTGTGTCCAGGGCCTTCAAGTCCTGTAAATATATGTATGATAATTACAAGGTGAACACACATACAACACCACGGCACTGTCATAATTACAACTCAGGGACTCTCTTTTCCAAGTTGTGAGCTTGACAACAACAAAAAATCATGGTGGCCATATACAACATATATTAAGTTTATATTAAGAGGAGATTTTGCAGTTTAGCAGTTCTTTATTTTCTTTCAGTAAGACAAAATGAGCTTCTTGTCTTTGATGATACAAAACATACATAAAAAAATGAAACAAGTTGTCTTACTCCGTCGATTTTTTTCTGCCTAAAAATCATGCAGGATCAAGTTTTATTAAGTAGAAAAATGATACAAATGGAATTCTGTTGAAATTGTAGCCACAGAACCTGAGTGCTAGTTAGCTAATGTTAGTGATTTAAAAAAAAAAAAAAAAAAAAAACAGTTCTGACTGTTAAGGTATATTTCGAAAGGTTTGATCTCTCTGAAATAAATTACAAACAAGAGCTAGTTTCCCAGCAGTTCTGCATGAAAATCTGCATTGCAAATGTCTAATCTTCATAATATTAGGTTGTTTGGGATGACAGAAGGATATGGTGGGGTTTTCGATTCAAATATTCAGGCATATTTATATTTATAGATTCTGTTATCTGTCACATTTATAGATTCTGTTGGAGGTTGGAGGTGTTCGTTCATCCTTTCATTCCACTTCAGTAAACGCTTTAACCTGATGAGGTTTTTCGTGGTGGATCTGGAGCCTATCCCAGAAACACTGCGTGTGAGGCAGGAATACACCCTGGATGGGATGCCAGTCCATCACAAGGCACCACACACACATTCACACACACTCATTCACAATTAGGTGCAGTTTGGCACAGCCAGTCCATCTACTGGCATGTTTTTGGATGGAGGGAGGAAACCAGAGAACCCGGAGGAAACCCACCCACATGGACATTGGGAGAACATGCATTTTCTTGTGGAAAAAAAATGTACATAAGAAATATTCTTTTGATTGATTGACTGATTCTTTTTTTTTTTTCTTTGGTGAATTTCAGACTTCAGGCAGGAAACTAATTTGCATATTCTTCATTTGTATAATTTTTTTTAATCCCATTAATGAAAAAGGTTTTTAAGGTTTAAAAAGTTTCATCATCATCATCATCATCACATGGGGCTGAAAAGTCCTGACTCGTTCTCTTAAATTTAATTTAGCAAAGTTACAGCTTGGATAGATTTAAAATGAACTGAACTGCTCCATAAGCCTGATTGAAGTAAAATCCAATCTGGCAACCCTGTAATTCCTGTAAGACACGCTGACAGCCTGGCCAACTTATTGCAGCAATGCATTATAAATAGAACATTCTCTACCACCAAATACCCATCGTGGGGGTCTCATGACACCTGATGGGGGGCAGTCGACATTTAACCCCTTCTGGTGGGCTTTAATTATTTCTGAAACCTAAATGGTGCATCGCAGGCTTCCGGTTAAAGCATTGATGTGCTGTTAATGCACCTTTCTGTGCATTAAAAGCGCATACTGCTAGTGACAACCTAAATAATTTATATTCCTGCAGAACAAAGATGTAACATGAAGGACGACCAAGGATCTACGTATGTATATGAAAATAACAAGTGTTACCAACCTGTATATATGTTCACGTCTGATTCATTGCAGTTCATTCAGATGTATTGAAATAAGGAAAATCAGAAACAGCATGTTTTGTTAAAACAGTTCTGTATAGATATATAACCACAATAGAAAAGAATAGACCAGAAATTATATATAAGAAGCGCTAGAAGTCCATAACTAAATTCAAAACTAATCAGTTTCGGGGGCATATGCAAATTGCGCCCTCCCTAATTTCACATCTACACACCTTATATGTGTATACATTAGCATATATTAGAATATAATACGTCAGCATTCGCAAAAATAACCTATTCAGCTTTAATTTCTCAGTACTTTCTGTGCTAGGTTTTATTTATTGAGGGTTTCATTCAACTCATCTGATATTTAGCCACTTATTTTAACTATTATAATTATTTATTTGAACTATTTGAACGATTTAATTACAGCCTGTGAAAAATGAAATCGAATGGCATAACTGCTAAATAATTTTCAATACACATCAACTATTAGACCTACTTAATTTCTAGAGTAATTCATGCTCATTCGTGTAAGCGCTCCAAATCTAGCTTCCCTAAATCTTTGTGTTTTGTGTTTCATGACAAAAAATGAAATAATAAAATAAAACCTCGGAGAGTCCTCTGTTTAATCATTCATTTATCTGTCGTGCAAATGACCCGAAAAACTGCGGCTGCACATTCCTAAGTTGATCACGCAGGAAAGACTGACGATACAGTAATGACTAAAATGTTATCATCAGGACTCCACTCGCAAGGTCACACATGGACGGAGAGAGGCTCTAATGAAAGCGCGCAGATATGACGAACACTTTAACGGACCAAAGAGGCATTTATGAAGCCTGGGTGTGTTTTTTTTTTTTTACACATCCAATTAATTACAGCCTTACAGATTAGTAAAGACAGATACAGATCATCTTTTTGCCAGCATTGTCAAAGATTTTCTTTTACCTTATTACAAGATGGCAGTTTTGTTTTTTTTTGTTTTTAACAAAGAGAGTGATTTTAGTCTCCATCCTCTCGCATACCTCTTCAAATCGAGCCCTGACTATTGTTGATATTTTCACTTTATAACTTTTAAGATGAATGGTATTCAGACCTCGGACATAACTACAGCTGAAAGCGCTATTCAGAATTTGAATTTCAGAAATTTACGCATGTGGGGCGGAGCTTTCTGGAAAAAGGGGCGTGTCTCAGTTACACTTACGCGCATTTTTGTTGCTCAATTTATGTCAGTTCGATTGAGGAGCAGTATTATGTCCAGCACCACAGTCTGACAGTTTGATGTAAACACAAGAAGTCACGCTGAAATGTAAGTTTCGGTTGTAAATACGCTAAAAAAATTACGGAATGCCGTTTAGGGCCAGTATTAAATACATAAACATAGTTCTGTCACTTTAAAGTGCACGAAAACCTTTTTTTTTTTCTCTCACAGAGGACAACGGAGGAGACACATCTTAATCAGAGATATTGCTTCTGGAGGACAGAATTTTTATGAATAAGACTGTGACTTAACTGCGAGTGAGCTGGAAATGTAGCAGATGAGCGCTCGGACAGTTTGTCCTTATCCCGGGGATGTTTTCTTTACAGGAGAGCTCATCGAATTTACACAAACACTGGCACTGATGAATTAAAAGTGTGATAAAATCGCTACACATTATGATTTTATGACCTCGATGTAGTATCTGGTTGCTTTACTCATTTGCGAGAACAATTAGCTGTTAGCACGAGATATAAAAAAAACTACAGTGCACAACACCAGGGTGCGCTGGATCAAGTGCTATTTTATAAGCTGCTGAATAATAATGAGTGTGGAAGCCATTTTGTTAAATTAAACCAAATTTATACTAGGACTATTCATGCAGCAATATATTAGCAATATATTAGACTTCTCATACTGTACCTTCTCATTCATATATCATCGTATTAAGACTTTTTATTTTATTTTTAAATACAAAGTATTACATCTGACAGCAATGAAAAAAAAAAGTGAGCTGCTCCTTCTTGTCTGCATTTTCTATCCTCTGATTTTTTTTCATACTTAAAGGGAAGTGCTAGTGCATTTAAAAGTAGCAGACTAGATGCTAGTTTTGGATAATCAAGAAAAATCTGGCAGGCTTGGAGGCGTGAACTACACACAGATGATCTGCATTTTCTGAATGAGGTGCCAAGAATATCGTCATGTACATAACCCGACTCTGAATACGCATAACTTTCTCCACATGAACATTGGTATAACCTATGGACTTAGCTTACCGACTCTGAATATAGCGCAAAGAGTAAATAAATTAGTAAATGTGAGTTTGTAGTATTAGTGTATTGCTATAATGTTTAACTAAGCTGTCGCAGTTATTTAGCCACTACACAAGTATTGCTAATACTAATAATCTTTAATACTAAGAGGCGTTATTTATATAGCACTTTTTTAAGTTTACCAAGTGCTTTATAGAGAGTGAAGAAATAATTTTTAAAAAAATAGTAAAAATGAAATATATGAAAATAACAATCAGCGAAAAATAAAATAAGAATAAAATATAAACATAAGCTAAAATTTTAACTTAAGTTAAAGTTAAGTTAAGGACAAAGCGCAACAGAGATAAAAATCAGCATAAATAAAAAATGAATTCATGAAAGCGATGTGTCTTTCCTGTGTAATGAGATTTTTGATCGCATTGTCTCCGTCTCTCTCTGTAGAGAAACGAACAATGACGAGATCAAAGTGAGCGGCGTTTGTGATAATAACCTGCGTTTCACCTTTTCACACACCCACACACACACACACACACACAAACACACACACAACAGCTGCTTCAGTGGGTCAAACCCTCACCTACACCTGATACGGTCTGAGTAAAAGCCAGAATGAGAAAAACAAAAGCACTAAACAGCTTTTCATTGCTACTGTATCTCAGATTTACTGTTCGCATCTGAATCGAAAGCTGCAGTCAGGCTGGGTGTGAAACACCATGTGGACAGATCGTGGAAAAAACAAACACAATGTCAAAGAGGCTTTGTTCCAAGGACGTGTGTGTTGTGTATGTGTGTATGCGTGTGTGTGTGTGTGTGTGTGTGAGAGAGAGAGAGAGAGAGACAGAAGCTCAGTGTTCAAAGGAAACACATTACATAATTTACTCATACTCTCTCTCTTATACGCTTCCTGTGATTTGACAGTTAATAAATTTCTTTAGAAAGTATTAACACCCGAACCGTGCGTGTCATCCAGCAAAATGCCTGTAAGGCGGTGAATTAATCATACTAATTAAATTTCCGTGTGGATCCCAGGAATGGAAAAGAAAACGTCAAGCTGTGAAAACAAAACATTATTATTAAACTTTATGATAAAATTATGATTCTTGTGATTTTCTTTGCTTAACAAAGCTACACGTTTGAACCTACCGTGGTTTATGTGATACGTATTTCTTAAATTTCTTAAAACCCGAATGCCATTTTAAAAAAGAAATTCACATGATAGGTTTATTTATATCTAAATCTTATACGTTTATTGACACATTTATCCAACCTTGCTAAAAGCTAGCAGAGACCAGAGAACAGAATTTATCAACCTTTTCAACAGAGCGAACACGCAAAACGTCTGCGTTACAATGCTGAAAATCCGTCTTAGTGCAGGACTCTAACAAATAGTGTTTACGTCACTGCAAAATATGATATATTAACAAGTGAAACATACTGAATATAGCCAGATTTATGTCATATTTCTCATTACGAGACTCATTATAAGATTATTAACAGGAAAACACCGTTTTTGGGTCTGTTACCAGAGTGCACTATTATTAAATTCGAAATATCTTAAAATACCCAGGTTGATGAAGCAATAAGCGGATAAAGGATAACGCTGCGCTGAATGATGTGCTCAGTGCTGCTCTGTGAACTAGCTGTAAGAATATCTGATGTTTAATAAATGATCTCCAAAGAGTGTAATTTGCTTAAATAACTGCACTGTTGCATAACACAGGCCCGGAGCAAAGACACAACAATGAAGTTGGAAATGTTCCACACTCGTAAAAGGACTAAGAACAATGCCGACTTCCACAACATACCACACCACGAAATGTCCTGCAGCCAGAACGGGGATCAGTACACACCCTGGACGAAGCTGTTACAGATTTCTGCATTATATATAACTGATATACATACATGCTAGCTAATTAACTTTAGCTAAATTACTAATTATTATGTTGCATTAAATGTTGGTTAGGTTGCATATTAATTTCAGCATGAAAATACACACAATGACTTTTTTTTAAGTTCTGGATTTGCCCAGAACCTAAAGAAACAGCAATACTGTATTAAACCATGGCCTAAATAAAAGGCTAGCTAACGCTAAGCAGTATTATTCTCCTACTACGCACATGCATATGCATATCACTTAGACCTTAAAACGTCCAAAACCGTAGCCTATTTTCTCATTATTCCTGTCACCAATTAAAATACAGAATATTAAAAAGTCTGTATTGTGCAACAAACATTTAAACATTGAAATTGCAGTGTGTAAACAGGGTGAGCAGGTTTTGAGCTTCATTTAATTGCATATAAAAGGCCACGTGAAAGCTAGCCATGTAGGACAACTTTAATATAGTTCCAATTTAACACATCCATAAAATTAAACATCATCATTAACTTTACTTAACATTCGAGACTTACTCTAAGTGATTCTGTTTACTTGGCTTTTTTTTCCTACAAAATTCATTTAACATACAATGCAACGTCAAATGATGGAAACATTTCATTAAAAAAATAAGTCGTAACACAATTTGAGGTGCCTATGTATACGGTATTCTATATGATAGGGATGTAAGCAAATACAGATACATTATTCATGATGAACTGAGAATTCACGTCATTTGTTTTTAGAAACTTGCGAGAAAGGTGCACAGGGCATTGGTGTGCGTCGGGACTGGGTTCCTGCGGGAAACAGTTACACAGACAAGAGGTTTTTACTTTCGGTTAGGCGCAAGTGTGTGGTTGTGAAGTTCGCGGGACAAACAAAGACCATGTGAATGTGAACGATGCATTTACAGTGACGCATTTACAGCGTTCGTTCATTCATTCATCCTTAGTAACGGCCTGGTCAGGACCACAGTGGATCAAATTTGGTGACGAGATTGTTTATAATTTGGGAAATAGAACAAATTCAATTTGTTAGAAAGTCCCAAGCAGGTACAACGTGCCCACATCACAATTAAATCCAAATAGAGAAACAGATACATATATGATTTTTGACGGTTTAAAGCAGTGCCCGATAAAATATCCACCACGACCGCATTTTAAAAAAACGTACTTTTTTTTAACAATATTCTGGCATTGCTAATAACATTCGCATACTAAGCAGACTGTGCAATGCTAACTAATACCTAACTAATTATGAGATTGATGAATGAATGGATGGATGAGTGGATGGATAGATGATTGGATGGGTGGAGGGATAAGTAAAGTTCAGCATTAGCTGTAAGAAGCTGAACAGTAGTGTGTAGTTCACTCATTGGGATGAGTCTGTGCCTGCCATGATTAAGTTAATCCCGTTAACTCGTCCTTTTGAAGTGAAGCTGCTTTACATCTCATTTGCTACACTGTACATCCCCTAAGGACCTGACACACACACGCACACACACACACACACACACACACACTTTTTGGATGATGTGGGTCTCTCTTGCATATGAGGCTTCTATAGAATATGTTTCGGCTTGCCTTGTGCTGTCCCAGTACACAAAAATCTGAGATTATCTTGTGCTACAATAAATAAATACAGAAATATATATATACAGAGTATATTAGCCCTGTGATGCACTGACATTCCATCCAAATTCAAAACTGAAATAAAGAACGACCCGAGAAAGCAAAAGAAAGAGAGAGAGAGAGAACACTGAAGATTTACGTAGCAGTCACGTGTTTACAGACGTGAGAAAACTGCTGCATAATTTAATAGGATATATACGCTGTCATCAGCCTCTTTCATCTCTGATGTTCACTTAGCAAACCTCAGCACTCTCTCTCTCACACACAGACTTTTAGTCAGCAGATCAGCTCCACAACTTTTGGCACCCTTAATAAAAATAAGTAAAAATTTATATATTTATATATATATATATATATATATATATATATATATATATATATATATATGTATAACATAAATAACACACAATGAGTGATATTTCTGAGCTTAAATATATCAGGATTGTGTTGTTTAATTTTAACATAATATATATTTTTTTAACATAAGGTGCCAATTTCTATGCAAAATACTGGTTTCAAAATTATTGGCACCCCCAGTTAATCACATTAATTGTTGAAGTCTTTTGTGAATATCATATGATTTCTTTAACATCATCCAATATTCATATTAATAACCATTAGAAAGTGTTTAATCAATGAGCTAACTGCTGTTTTTATTCAGTTCTGAACAATATTATCTTTACAACACACCTATAGTCCAATCTCAATGCTGTTATAGGAAAATAATCAATGATAAGGTGGTGTGTTGAAGCAGAGTTACAGTTAACAAACGCGAATTTGATTATTTTCTTACAACAGCACATCTGAAAGTGTCTTATTCCTCTTACACCACACATATGTTTCTGTTTATTAAACAACGATGTGATATAGTTATATTTAATATTTAATGATGTGCAACCTCCGCTAAACAAGCTAGTTCCTGATCTCACTTACGTTATAGCAGCTATAAAGCCTCTCTTTTTTCTCTCTCTTGACGTTAGAAAGACAAAAAGCTTTTCCTGTGCCAGAAAAGTTAAAGTTACAGCTTTTAGCGTTTTTTTTTTTTTAAATCCAGAGTCCCTGTGTAAGTTGTTAGTACAGAAATGTTAAAGTATTAGAACGAGCGCATTTAAGATCAGTCAGAGCTGCTGTTAGAGAAAATTCATCAAAACCTTCTGACCAATCAGAATCCAGAATTCAGCAGCACTGTGGTTTAATTACAAACAGAGCAAAATGGTTCAAATATGATGGTGGAGATTTAATGATATTAATAAACCTTGTGTTTGTGTTTGTTGAAGAGTTCTGACTGACCATCTATATACATTTATATGATAAATAAATATACATGGCTAATCACAATCAGCTCAAATAACAGTAATTATGTGTTTATGTATTAACTGTGACAGGCCTTAATATAATTTCAGAATTATTTTAGCATCATGAATGCATCTTTAATGGCAAGCATGTGCCATACTTCTTCATGGATACGAATGCAAAAATCCATATCACTTATAAATAAATCAGAAAAACTGGAAAGTGTCTATCTCGGAAGGCTGTCTCATGACTTCATGACTCTGGCATGACTTTACACAGAGAGGATGGAACAATCTGGAGGAATGCTGAACTCCCACCCCCATCACCAGAAGGCATGGAGACGCTAAAAAATAGCCAACAAACAATGACAAAGCTGTGCTGCCTTTGCTGTATATATAGCACCGAGCACACAAACAGCAAATACCAAACACTCATCAAACCAATCAGCAGTAAAAACACGGCTCTGACCGGCGCCTGGCACAAACACACTACATTCTCCTGAATTCCTGTTTCGCTCTGTTATACACCGGCTGGAAGGACGGTGACAATCTGGTACCTTCTCTATTTTCTCTCTCTCTCTCTCGCTCAAACACACACACACACACACATTCATCACATCCCATAGATTTATGCAAAATTATTCTATAACAAGTTCATAAAGTGCGTACATATCATTTATACCAAACATACCACAGTACAGACTGATATCAATTCCTTATGTTCTCTGAAGCTGATTTTCATCATAAGAACTCTGTTGTTCATTGGAGGAAAGAAAGAGGCAATTGGATGGCGTGTGATAAATATAGGCTGAGAAGGGCACAGATGGGTATTTATAGACATTTAAAGAGACCTACATAAGGAAACAAATCGAAAGGGAGTGTCTCAGAGATGGTGTTGTGCAGGAACAAGCTACATGCAGTCTGGATTATTGTATAAATAATTCAAACAGTGTTATAACATTACAGCACAGAGCCAATACTGTGCCATGGACTACTTGTCTAGTTAGTAAGCAGTAGTGATACCAATTCTGAATCTTTTCAGTGAATCTGTTTATTTGACTCAGCTCACCAGTAAGAGTCGACTCTTTTGGGAAACAAACGACTCACTGCCATTTTTTTTCTAAACCGAAGTTGACTAGTTTTGCAACATTATTATCTTTACCCAGCTATGTCTGATATTATTTCATGAAACCTTACTTTGCAGTGTATTTTATAAAATATACAGTAATGAAATAATCGCTAAATCAGCAAAGATAATACAGTAAGCATCCCTGCAGTAATGTTGTTGTGTCTGTGCTTCATTAATAAGATTCATTTCCATTCAAGATCCCACACATTAAAATTTACAATAATTTACTAGAACCAGAGTAGTTAAGTTCATTCCATTATCCAATCAGTAGGGCAATGCGTAAGGTCATGCAGAGACAGGTCAAGAGGTTCAGTTAATGCTCACACCAAACATCATGATGCCGAAAAATCTCAGTGACCTCTGTGACCTGCAAGAAAACAGAAAACTGAAAACCGCTGATGTCCTGGGATTTTCACACAGTTGTGTCTAGAGTTTACACACAGAATGGTGCGAAAAACAAAACTCATCCAGTGAGCAGCAGTTCTGTAGGTTGGAAACATCTTGTTGAAGAGAGGAGCCAGAGGAGAACAGCCAGACTGGTTCGAGCTGACAGGAAGGCTACAGTCACTCAAATAACCACTCTGTACAACCGTGGTGAGCAGAAAAGCATCGAAGAAAACACATCAAATCTTGAGGCAGATGGACTACAACAGCAGAAGACCACAACAGGTTCCACTCCTGTCAGCCAAGAACAGGAATCTGAGGCTACAGTGGTCATAGGCTCACCCAAAACTGGACAGCTGAACATTAGATTAACGTTATCTAGTGTCCAGTTTAGGTGGTGTAAAGGGGTCAGCGAGTGTATGTAGAGAGTTCAGCGAGTGTATGTAAAGGGGTCAGCGAGTGTATGTTTACAGGTAATTACTTAAAAAAGATTATTAGTAATACACTGTATTATTAGTATTAGTAATTAGTAATATACTGTGTTATTAGTAATTAGTAATTACTAATTAGTAGTGAGTATATCGGTAGGAGAATGTTGGACATGGAGCTGCCAGGCAGGAGGCGAAGAGGAAGCCAAAGAGGAGGTATATGGACGTAATAAATGAAGATATGAAGCTAGTGGGTGCAAGTGTTGAGGATGCAGAAGATAGGGATAGGTGGAGAGTGATGATTCGCCCTGGCGACCCCTGAAGGGAAAATTTTCCAGATGATTCGACAGTGTATTTACCATAACTATTGTAAATATAATTACAGTACAGCATTTGGCTAACACAACTTACAATTAAGGCAGGATACAACTAAGCAGTTGAAGGTAACAAGAAAAACCTCTTGCTCAAGAACCCAACCACAACAGCTTGGCATTGCTGGGATTTGAACTCACAACCCTCTGATTTGCAGCACAAAGGCTTAACCACTGAGCCACCACTTCCACTAAAAGGTGACGTTCAATGTTTTACTAAACTGAAGTGTGTAGTAGCATATAAATTAATATCAGAAGGTCTGTAGAAGGTTTGTATTTGCTAAAACAGTCGCTAAAACAAAGGCTGAATCAAGTCTGCCATTTTCAAATCCAAAGACAAGTCCAAGACCAGGACTAGCCAAGACTGAGTCAAGACTGAGTCTTAGGGACGTCGAAGCTGAGTCAAAATCGAGCTTAAAGGAAATCGAGTCAGATCCTTTTCACGGTCATGCGATTACTTGAACTAGTCGGCTTCATTCGTGCATCTCGAGACCAGACTCGAGTCCTACAGCTCTAAATAGAAAACACAAAGCCAGATGCAAACACAAAGAATCTTTAGCGTTCTCATACCACTTTCACTGTAAACTAAAGCACTAAGCGCTAACTGCTAAGCTAACTGTTTATAAAATAACAGATCAGTATTTTGCTGTAAATTTACAGTAATTTCTAGCTGTGGGATTTAATTATAATTACATCGTTAAAGGATGTTTCGGGTGTGTGTTCTTTATCCACGTCTAACCACGTCTGACCTGTCAGTCAGGTGTAACCATAGAGATGCATCCAAATGATTCAAGTAAACAACAAGAAGAATGACATCACGCAAAATACTGATTAAAAAAAGACGACAAATGTAGCCAAATACGGAGACAAAGACAGGCGATGGTGACAAAGCACCTGTACTGTACTGTAGGACCACCCTGGAGGGCACTTTGTCACATTGTATCTACTGTAGGACCACCCTGGAGGGCACGTCATCACATTTTATCTACTGTAGGACCACCCTGGAGGGCACTTCGTCACATTTTATCTACTGCAGAACCACCCTGGAGGGCACGTCATCACATTTTATCTACTGTAGGACCACCCTGGAGGGCACTTCGTCACATTTTATCTACTGCAGAACCACCCTGGAGGGCACGTCATCACATTTTATCTACTGTAGGACCACCCTGGAGGGCACTTCGTCACATTTTATCTACTGCAGAACCACCCTGGAGGGCACGTCATCACATTTTATCTACTGTAGGACCACCCTGGAGGGCACTTCGTCACATTTTATCTA
>CM075014.1:22227689-22240898 GCA_037576675.1 Pangasius sanitwongsei | reverse complement strand
ATCATCTTCTTTTACATCATCATCATCATCACCATCACCATCCTTCTTTCTTTCCCTTCATCATCATCATCATCATCCTTTCTTTCCCTTCATCATCATCATCATCATCTTTTAAATCATCACCATCACCATCCTTCTTTCTTTCCCTTCATCATCATCATCATCATCTTCTTTTACATCATCATCATCATCATCACCATCACCATCCTTCTTTCTTTTCCTTCTTCATCATCATCATCATCCTTCTTTCTTTTCCTTCTTCATCATCATCATCATCATCATCCTTCTTTCTTTTCCTTCATCATCATCATCATCATCATCTTCTTTTACATCATCATCATCATCACCATCACCATCCTTCTTTCTTTCCCTTCATCATCATCATCATCATCATCTTTTACATCATCACCATCACCATCCTTCTTTCTTTTCCTTCATCATCATCATCATCATCTTCTTCTTTTACATCATCATCATCACCATCACCATCCTTCTTTCTTTTCCTTCATCATCATCATCATCACCCTTCTTTCTTTTCCTTCGTCATCATCATCATCATCATCCTTCTTTCTTTTCCTTCATCATCATCATCCTTCTTTCTTTTCCTTCTTCATCATCATCATCATCCTTCTTTCTTTTACATCATCATCATCATCCTTCTTCTTCTTCCTCTTTCATCTTTTACATCAGCATCATCATCCTTCTATTTTTTCCTTCATCATCATCATCATCGTCATCATCATCATCCTTCTTTCTTTTCCTTCTTCATCATCATCATCATCATCCTTCTTTCTTTTCCTTCATCATCATCATCATCTTCTTCTTCTTCTTCTTCTTCCATCTTTTACATCATCATCATCATCATCCTTCTTCTTCTTCTTCTTTCATCTTTTACATCATCATCACCATCATCTTCTTTTACATCACCATCATCATCCTTCTTTCTTTTCCTTCATCTTCTTTTACATCATCACCATCACCATCCTTCTTTCTTTTCCTTCATCATCATCATCATCATCACCCTTCTTTCTTTTCCTTCCTTCATCATCATCATCTTCATCATCCTTCTTCTTCTTCTTCTTCTTTCATCTTTTACATCAGCATCATCATCCTTCTATTTTTTCCTTCATCATCATCATCATCGTCATCATCATTCTTCTTTCTTTTCCTTCTTCTTCATCATCATCATCATCCTTCTTTCTTTTCCTTCTTCATCATCATCATCATCATCATCATCTTCTTCTTCTTCTTCTTCTATCTTTTACATCATCATCATCATCATCCTTCTTCTTCTTCTTTCATCTTTTACATCATCACCATCATCATCACCATCATCATCCTTCTTTTTTTTTTTTTTTTTCAAATTGCACATCTGCACATATCTGAGAGATACAGTATAAACAATAAAATATAACACTGAAAGCTAATGTTCTGTAAAACTGATTTAGTCTATGCGATTAATGGGATTTATTTATTTACATATACATTACATATACATTACTAACACAAGCTGACACCTTTGCAAAATATATTTTTACAAAAAACAATGCAAACACAGAATAAATAATTGTTTATATATATAATCTTTTATGGGTTTATTGTTATTATTATACACACGAAAAACGACATATTTTACTGTATTGACTGCGTTTGGTTTGCACTACAGAAAGTGTAATACATAAATAAACAAATAAATAAAACCAAAAAGGCGCATGTAGTGGGCGGATACGCGGTGACGTCATATTTCGGCGACAGCCAATGTATACATCAACATGGCGCTGCTGTGCCGGGAGTGAGTGCGGGTAGTGAAGTTACTTAGTTAAATAATAATAATAATAATAATAATAATAATAATAATAATAATACTCAGTGGGTGAAGTGAGAGATATGGAGCAGGTCGGAGAAGTGGAAGTGATTATTCCGGGTGAAGAGGAGAGAAATGCACCGCACTGTGCACATGGTGAGTGTGTGTGTGTGTGAATGTCAAACACCTTTGACAGTTTATTTGTTTGTTTACTTTCATACTTACTTATGAGTAGTTTACTGATTTAATGAACCTCTTGCTTACTTATAAATAGTTTACTTACTTATATACTACTGTACTTGTGTACTTTCATACGTACTTGCTTGCTTTTCAGTAGCTAGGTACTTACTCACTTAGGATTAACTTGTATATGGCCATACTTACATACTTACTTACTTACTTACTTACTTACATACTTACTTACTTGCATATTTACATATTTACTGTCATACTTATGTACTTACTTACTTGTGTACTTAGGATCAGCTTGCTTACTTACATTTGTATACTTAATAATGAGCTAACTTGCATATTTAGTTGTGTACTTATTTACTTAAAATATTACTTTTTAATACTTTTTATTATTGAATAGTTTACTTTATTACTTACATATGTACTGGCTTGCTTGTCAATAGCTAGGTACTTACAATCAAGTAACTTACTTGTGTACATACTTGCATACTTATCAGCTTACTTACATACTTGTGTACCTACTTATGATCAGCTTACGTTTATGGCATTGGGCAGACGCTCTTATCCAGAGCAACTTACAAAAGTGCTTTGAAGTCTATCAAAAATACATCCTGATACTTACTTACTTACTTACTTACTTATTTATTTAAAATATTTTTTATTACTGAACTTTCCACCCATGGAACACAGCCCAGTTATAGTGTGTCAGAATTATGATTTAAAATTAGTAAAATCATTAATAACAGCATTTAAGATTTGTAAATTTTATATATATATATCAGGAAATAAACAACATTCCATAAGACATACATTGTGACTTGCATCATTTTAAACCCATTCAATTCAAGTGAATTATACAGTAGGCTATACCTAGGCTTCAATAATTAATAAATCATGTGTGATGATCGTCATATTTACTGCTGTGATGATATTAAAAAGCAGCAAAACATTAAATTTACATTATCATGTAAAAGCATGGACTTCTGAGTCACACTGAGAACCACGGCTCACTAGCTATTGGCTTTATTTTCTGTTCAAACTTCTTGTGTGTGCGTGTGTGTGTGTGTTGCAGGACCTGCGGTGTTGTTTCAGGTCATGTGCAGAGGAGAGAAGAGTGGAAAGAGATTTTACGCCTGCTCTGCATGTCGAGACAGGAAAGACTGCAAATTCTTTCAGTGGGAGGACGAAAAGGTGTAATTTAATGTTCAGTACAAACCATAAAGTGTAATTTTAATGCTTATTATGGAACGTGTGGAAGCACATCAGAGTCAAAAATAAAATGAAAATGATAGGTTTTGTCTTTTGATGCAGAATCGGTGCATTAATATGTAACGGCGTAAATGACGGGCGGTTTCCTGCGTTAACATAAACATTTTGTAGTCTTGTGATGTTTGATAGTGCGATTTTAAATCCGCTTTATGAGCGTGCGACTGTTTAATGAGGTAAGTCACATTTCACGTGTCCTGTTAACGTGATGAATGCGACACTACATGAAACATACGGTATCTGTGCAAATATATATATATATATATATATATATATATATATGCACACACACACACACACACACACACTGTATACAATGTATATGCTCAGACATTTTTAGAATGGCAAAGAATTTATTATTATAATTATAGGAAAATATATTCATTCATGTAAATGCAGAGGAAATCCTCCCTTTTATGTAATTGTTTAAAATGAATTTATTTCATATTTTTAATTCACTGAAATAAAATAAAGGCAAAACATTCATCTTATTACTAGCCTCTGTCAATAACTGCTCTGTTATTACTTTGTATATTTTCTTTCTTTTTTACTTTATTAAATTCTTATGTCCCTGTTTCTTTCTCTTTTTTTCCATAAAATGTTGTTAACAAACAAATTGCCAGGGGTGTGAGTGTGTCTTAAACTTGTGACATACATATCGTCGTTCGTTGTTATTCAAATTTAAAAAAAAAAAAAAAAAAACCTATATGACAGGGTTCTCTGTACCTGTTTCATGAGCGTAGTTGTAGAGAAATATTATTTAATCTTATTTATTTAGTCTTATTATTGAACTGCTGTTGTATCTTTGAGTTACACATTTAAATCTATTGCGGATATTATTTATATCTTTTTGTCTGATGTTGTGTTTTTTTTCCTTTTAATTTGTATGCTTTTTTAATAATTGAATGTTTCAGGTATCAGAGGAACGACTGCGTGCGAGAGAGGAGCAGAACCGGTTGAAGAGGCCCTCGTTCACTCATTCAGAGTACTGCATGAGGTAAATGTCCGTGTACAGTACGGTACGGTAACAAAACCACAATGAGACATTTTATTACGTCATTATTTCCATTGTCCTTACACGGTGTATACCGTACCATAGCTAAGCATTAGGTTCCCTTTCCCCTTCTTGCTCAGGTACAAAGACAACCAAACTGGGGAATGTGGGCGGAGCTAGAAACAAAACACGCCCCTGACTGGTCTTAAAGAATCGTCCTGATTGATGTCAAAATTACTTTAAATATAATATTTAGATTTTGTTTTTTTATACATTTATGAGTCACAGGGTTGTTTTGTCATTGCTGATATTTAGCTGATTTTTACATTTCTTATCCATGAGCCACATTAAATCTTCAAATCAAGCCAAATCCCAAATGGTTCCTGTTCACTGTGCTACATAATGGTGCTGTAGAAGGTATGCAGTGCCCTAGATGCTTAATAAAACTTTTTGGGATTAGGTGTTACTCCTAGTGTTGTATTTTAACGTCGTCTCGGCAACTTTGCAATCAAAAAAACGTAATTTTTAAAACAAAGATTCAATTATTGGCCCCCTTATGAAGCTTTGTGATTAAAACCAACTTGCTGTGTCCTGTGCTCAATAGTTCATCCTGTGAGGGAGTTAAATGACACTGAAACATACATTCTAACATTAAATAACCTTTTTTTAATGTTTATTTTAAAAAATAAATAAATGTATGTATGTATTGGGAGTAGTACTTAGTAGTAGTAGTTACTAATTGCCCCTACAACCACAATCTCCAGAGAAACTCCTTCTATTATGTCTGAAACAGACACGGGTACTAGACCAGGGTACGGATGGTACCGCTACGCAGTGCGGCACTTTAGAGCAGCTACCTCAGTAGAGCAGCTACCTCAGTAGAGCAGGGTGTAAAGTGTTTCCTCTCACTCCTGTGGCAGGTTCAGAGAGTTTGTTTCCCTGCCGCTGGATCAGAGGAGGTTCTGCGTGGACTGTCAGCTGCTGCTCCTTCCTGCCGAATGGAGCGCTCACGCCTCACACCAGGCGCTTTCTGATGACATCACAGTGGCGCGGCTGAGGAGGCCCAGTCTACTGCTGCGTGCTTTGGAGAATAAGAAGAGCAACGCGCAGTACCTGTTTGCTGACCGCAGCTGCCATTTCCTTCTGGATGTGCTCTCTGGATTAGGATACCAGAAGGTTCTTTGCATAGGGACGCCACGGTGAGTTTACTTTTATAAGGAGAGCTTTTAAACCATGATTGGATCAGTAACAATAAATCTGGCAATGAGTTCCATATATCTACCTCTTCTTACGCTGATTCTTTATTCCTGATGGACTGACTGAACAAACTTACTTATGAACTTATTTTTTATGAATTTACTTACAAACTTACTTTCTTTCCCTTTTCTGACTGTCTAAAGTTACTTACAAAATTACTTATGAATTAACTTGCTTACAAACATACCTACGAACTAACTTACGAATGAACTTACTTATAAACTAACTTACAAACTTCTTATTTGTGAAGCTGGCAACACTTTTTTCCTTTTAATCTTACTTTTCAAGTTATATTCCTGAAAAGTATCGTTTGTCATGTCTGCTGATGATGTTGTTAACTCTACTGTAGTAACCATTTTGAACGAGGAAGTGGAATTTTACGCAGTGAACACAGAAAAGCGGAGTGATAGACACAGTGTAATGTCCCGCTGCCATTATAGAAAATATAGGCACTCTTTGGACTGCGGCTGGACCAATCAAATTAGTGGATGAGAACTGTTGTATAAACTAACTTGTTTACAAACTAAACCTACTTACGAACTTACATACAAACTAACCTGCTTATGAAGTTACAAACTAACTGCCTTACAAGCTAACATTCTTACTGAAAAACTTACTTAGAAACTAACATACAAACTAACTTATTTAAAACTAACTTATTTATGAGCATAGCTACTTACAAACTAACTTATTTACAAACATACTCACAAACTAACCTGTTTACAAATTAACTTACAAACTTGCATACAAACTAACTTACGAACATACAAACTAACTTGTTACAAACTAACCTGCTTACGAACTTATAAACAAACTAACATACAAACTAACATTCGTACTGACAAACTTACCTAGAAACTAACATGCTTACAAACTTATTATTTGTGAAATTACTTACTTACTAACTTACAAACTAACTTACATACTTACTTCACTTAAACATGCATACTTATGAACTTACTTAAACTAAATTACTTACAAACTAACCTACTTAGGAACTTACTTACAAACTAACTTACCTACAAATTAACCAACATACTTCCAAACTATCTTACTTACAAATTTACTTTCAAACTAACTAACTTACAAACTAATATTCTTACTGACAAGCTTACCTAGAAACTAACATGCTTACAAACTTATTATTTGTGAACTTAGTTACTTACTAACTTACAAACTAACTTACATACTTACTTCACTTAAACATACATACTTATGAACTTACTTAAACTAAATTACTACAGACTAACCTACTTAGGAATTTACTTACAAAGTAACTTACCTACAAAATAACAAGCTAACCAACATACTTCCAAACTAACTAACAAACTAACCTGTTTACAAAGTAACCTACTTACGAATTTACAAACTAACTTACTTACAAATTAACATTCTTACTGACAAACTTACTTAGAAACTTACAAACTTATTATTTGTGAACTTACTTACTAACTTACAAACTTACTTACATACTTATTTCACTCAAACAAACTAACCTACTTACTTACAAACTAACTTACCTACAAAATAACAAACTAACCAACATACTTCCAAACTAACTTTTTTACAAACTAACCAACATACATACAAACTAACGTACTGACAAACTTACTAACTAACCTACAAGCTAACCTACTTATGAACTTACAAATTAATCTACTTACAATCTAAGGAAAGTGCTATCTACACTTCACCCATGATTGGCTAGTGATTGACAGGTGAAAGAGAGTAAGCCCCGCCCACCCAGAGAGCATGGCCAGTTTTGATCTCTTGGACTCGCAGTTGTGGATTCTTCCCCGCTGTTTACTGGCTGTCATTCCAAAAGTATACGTTTTTGGTTACAGCATCGTTCCCCCTCTTCCATGACTCCTTTACTATCTAAAGCTCTTTATAACTATTTTGCAGATTAACCTGACGTGTTATTTCACACTGAATTAAGAATTTAAGTAATTTATTTACACGAACTAACTTTCACTTAACTGCAGATTACATGAGCTGATTAAGATCCGGAGCAGAGAGGACAAGACTCACACCATGAAGAGTTTATTACTGGATATTGATTTCAGGTAAGTGCACATCTCGGGACTTTTGCTAGTTAAAAGTTAACGCTGGAGTAGTTTTATGCGAAGGTAAGAACTGGATAAGTGGATCATCACCCTGGTCCTGGAATAACATCACTCCTGTCCTGCATATTATTATTATTATTATTATTGTTATTTATTTATTAATTTTTTAACTCACCTGAGCTGAAAGATTGTTTTTGACCACAAATTGATGTACGTGTCACATCACATTTCTGTTTTGTTTACTACTTAAATTACTTTCCTACAAATTTAGTACCATGTTTATTTTGTTAACTCTTGATTAAAGCATGCAGCGCATATGCATTATGTTTCCGGGTTTTTAGTTGCATTAAAATGTAGCACAGCATTGGCTAGGCATAAATATAGATAGTTCAAATGTTAATGCATGAAGAAGACTAAAATCTGCAGGACGAGGTCTATCTGCATTTCAGTGTTACTGCAGAATAACGCGTTAGAGCCCGAGGTCACAGAGCTCCATATGATCTGGAACAGGCTGTCGATCTCTGGCTTTGAAAAAGCGAAAAGCAGGAAACATGGGCTCGGTGAACTGGTGATGCGCCCTCTCGAACACGGTCGTGCAACCTGCTGAGAAATCCTGCAGTATCTTCATAGCGTCCGCGTCGTAGAACGCAACACGACCCTTGTGGTAGTTCACAAACACGCCCACCTTGTCTGGTGCCGCCCGAACGGACAGAGCCAAGTACCGGTCGTTGTGCCACGCCAAGAGACGCCCGTCCCGAAACTCCAGACTCCACGAGAGTCTGTTCCTTCCCAGTTTTGTGCTTTTGTCCTGCCCTTTCCTGTGCAGGCTGCCGTAAGCCACGCCCACGGCCCAGGAAGGGCAGCAGTGAACGTCCACTTCCCAGTAACGCTGACCCGAGCTTATAGCGGGCAAGCCGAGGGCACAGCAGGTCTGATCGAACTGCAGAGGGTGGCTAGGAGCCGAGCCGTCGTCAGGAGAGATGTACAAGCCCCGCCCACTCGAAGTCACCTTGATCTTTCTGTGGGTGGCTGTCCTGTCAATCACCACCTCAGTGGAGTCTGACAAGAAACATACAGGATACTGTATAGATTAGTCTTTAGACAGTATAGTGCATTGTGTGGTAATGGATTTTGTGGTGCATTGTGGGATATCATGAGTATTTTGGTCCTTCAACAAGGCCACGAAACGGCGTATAAAGGGAATAGGGTGTGATTTGGACCAGAGATAAACCACTCTCTGTTGTGTTGTTATAGGAAAATAATCAGTGACAGTGTGGTGTGATGAAGCAGACTTACTGCTAACACCTTGAAGTTTATTATTTTCCTGTAACAGCACATCCCGGAGTGTTTTATTCCTCTTACACCACAGCAGTTTGAGAAAAATTGCAATTTTTTATTTATTAAAAAACAATATCTTGTACTTTTTAATCCATCAGTTATGTTTAACGTTAGGGAACGTCTCTGAAACATGTTAGTTCCTGTTCTCACTAATAACAGCTATAAACAGCTATAAACCTTTTATTCTCTCTCTTATTAAAGAGCGTAAACTCCTCTGTCCTGATGATGTCAGAAAACTTAAAGTTACAGCTTTACCTCTGACTGTTACAAAGCACTGACACTGGAGACTCCTTCCAGAAAACGATTGCTCACATTCCTTTAACTCTGTTACTATAGAAACGATAACGCATCAGAACGAGTGCATTAATATTAACCTGGGACTCGAATTAAAGCTGCACTACTGTCAGAGCTGCTGTTATAGGAAATTAATCAACACCTTCTGACCAATCAGAATCCAGAGTCCAACAGCACTGTGGTGTAATTACAAACATTTCCCTGTAGATAAATACGTTTAACGTCATTGAACTCTGTCGTTCATGTTAACCAGCTATGAGTTGATGATTCAGCGATATTCATCTGTAACTAATTAGTAAAAAAAAAAAAAAGCTGATTATTTACCCAGCAGCAAGCTCTTCTTCTGTAGTTGGACTTGCAAATCTTTCGAGATCTTCCCCAAAACCTTCATGAGCTTCTGGAACTTTTCATCGTTCAGCTTGATGGCCAGTTCAGCTGCGTCCTGCTTCTTAGAGCAGCTACGCAAAAGTTCGATCAAATCACTAATAAATTATTAACACTGATCAATTGAATCTGCAGCTGCAAATTATACTGAAAGTGATTTACCTGAAATCTGCAGGAGAGACCTAAAATCGGGATAGAATGTAAAATGTTAGCTTTATGAAGAAATGATTGTTAAAGTGTTTATATCACACGTGTTGTTTAGCGCGGCGTGATGAGTACCGGCTGCTGGCTCTCAGCTCCTCCCTCCTGCAGTGTCCTGACGGTGCCGATGTGTTTGCGCACCAGTTTCAGGTGCTGGTTCCAGTCGTTTAGGAGACGTGTCATTCTGCTGCTGTTCTCCCGGTGCTCTTGTTTTAGCGAGTCCAGGACGGCCTGTTCTTCCTTCTCCAGGGCCAGACGCATGGCCTCGAATCGCTCGCGCACTTGCTGCTCCATCGTCTCGGCACTCGTCTTCACCCCGAGAACGGGGACGGGGAGAGAGAGACGGAGTGTCAATGACAACGGATACGAATTAGCTTTAACGTATTAACGCGTTTAATTCGCAGAACATTTATCCGATTCGATTCTCACATTCGATTGTGAGAAATGCCTCGGAATCAAGAAATGCTTCACCTGGGTCTTTAGAAATATCCCTAAATCAAAGAGTTGACGACACTAAAAGTTTGACTTCTGTCATGTAAAGCCATCAGTGTGGAATGTTGTGGGCGTCTCCGAGTTTAACCTTGTAGCTAAGAAAATAATAGAGCAGTAGCATCATGTGGATTAGCTGTCTAAGGAATAAAACCACCATGTGTCATGCTGTTATAGGAAAATAATCAACAGCGGGATGGCGTGATGAAGCAGAGTCAGTGGTACCACCCCGAAATCGATTATGATCCTGTAACAGCACGTCCCAAAGTGTTTTATTCCACTTATACCATTCCTCTTATCCATTTAGAGTTACATTTAATATAGTAGAATGTCTGCAAAATAAGTTCTTTGTATCAGCTGTAACTAAACCATAAACCGCAAAAAATCCTCCATCCTGAGACTTTCCCGTGGCGGAAAACTTACCGACTGTTACGAAACACTGACATCGGAGACTCCTTCCATCAACGTTAAATAACGTCGTCTTTTCTCTTTGTGAAAATAACACTTTTAAAAAAAAAAAATCTGTTTTTTTTTTTTTAGCTTAGTAGTAGATTGTGTGGCATCCCTATGAATGAGCCGTTGCTATAGAAACACTAAAGTATTAGAACCAGCGCATTATTATAAAGCCGCGATTACTGTGAAATAGCACAGACGGAGCATTCTGATAACGTTTATTTTATGTTTTCTTCACGTACGCAGTATATTTTTTTACGTAACTCTGTCTTGCCTTTTAGTTGGAAACAGAAAAATGACTCACGACGTTTACTAGCTGCTCATTATTATTTATTAGCCGTTAATTATTTACCAAAACAAACTCCAGCCTGGGGGGGTTGGAGGTGAAATGAAGAGATGCAGGTCCTTATATATGGGAATCCTGAGATATCTTCCAAATGATGTAGCGAAACGTTACAGACTGCACCTTTAACTTCGGTAAGACTTGCTGATCACTTACAGTCAGGTTGGCTTGGCGCTTTTTCAGAGACGCCATGTGAGCTTCCGTCCTCTTGCTCTCCTTCTCCAGCTCCTCCAGCCAGCAGGACAGCTGTTCCTGATGTTCACACAAGCGCCTTTAATGTTCACAAGTGTGCTGTATTGCTTTAACATTACTATCAGTCTGTTTTTTTTACCCCGTAACACAAAGTTATACTGGAGTGTAAGCAAACCTGTGAGTATTTGAGCGAGTCAGCGCCTGGTTTACGGAGTGACTTTGGAGAACGAGGGAAGGGCTGCGTGACTGAGGCCAGACAGAGCGAATCGGCTGGTGGTGGCTGTGACACGCCCTCTTCCTCTGCCATTTCTGCGAACTCTATTAAACAGCAAAAAAGTAAAGAGGAGAAATCCTCATGTCATGCCTCATAGCTGGTGGTGGTCAGTGGATCTGCTGACTTTTTAACCACAACAGCGGTCACCCCTTTAACATTTCTGCATTTCTGCTGAACATATGCAGCAAGTAACAGCTTATTTCCTTTAATCAGGTCCTTTCTTCTGGAAGCTAAGGTGCAATATGTTGAAACATGTCTGAAGCAGCGAGTGCACTACAGGTATTTAGTACAGAACTTTCCCAGACCGGATCATTCAGAAACATGATTATAGACTCGGTGTAGAGTGAATAGATTTGTTATAGAATGAAGAGCATTCGTAATCTAGAAAAGGGGGGAAAGAAGGACAGCTACGTTAGAGAATAGAGGAAACCTGTTCTGCTGCAGGTCTCTAACTGCTTTAGAGTTGTTCTGTTCCTGCTCTAGGATAGGATAACTCCAAAAAAACAAAAATGATAACTCCAAAAAAAACAAAAATGATAACTCCAAAAAAACAAAAATGATAACTCCAAAAAAAACAAAAATGATAACTCCAAAAAAACAAAAATGGTAACTTCAAAAAAACAAAAATGGATAACTCAAAAAAAAAAAAGATAACTCCAAAAAATGTCTATATTAGTGATGCTGATTTAGCTGTATATATGAAACAGGCCTCTAAAATGTCCTCCACAGTCATGAACAAAGTAATGATCCATTAATACACTATGTCTCAGAATACCAGTAATAATTAAATAAAAGAAAATAAAATTAGGTTGATACTTACAGTACGGTGCGGGAATGAAAGTTTGTTCTCGTGCTCTCTCCTTCTCTCTCTCTCTCTCTCTCTCTCTCTCTCCTTCTCTCTCTCTCTCCTTCTCTCTCTCTCTCTCTCTCTCTCTCTCCTTCTCTCTCTCTCTATCTCTCTCTCTCTTTCCTTCTCTCTCTCTCCTTCTCTCTCTCTCTCTCTCTCCGGTATGTGCTGAAGCAGCTGTAAAAAATTTTTAGAAGCCCATAACAAGCCAAAGCCTGTGTGTGTGTGTATCAGTGTGTGTGTGTGTGTGTGTGTATCAGTGTGTGCTTGTCTGTATCAGTGTGTGTGTGGGGGAGGGGCACGTGTGTGTATCAGTGTGTGCTTGTGTGTCAGTGTATGCGTGTGTATCAGTGTGTGTGTGTGTGTGTATCAGTGTGTGTGTGTATCAGTGTGTGTATCAGTGTGTGTATCAGTGTGTGTCTGTGTGTGTATCAGTGTGTGTCTGTGTGTGTGTGTGTATCAATGTGTGTGTGTGCGTGTGTATCTGTGTGTGTGTGTGTGTGTGTGTGTGTGTGTATATATCAGTTGTGGGTGTGTATCAGTGTGTGTGTGTGTGCATGTGTATCAGTGTGTGTGTGTCAGTGTGTGTGTGTGTGTATCAGTGTGTGTGTGTGTGTGTGTGTCAGTGTGTGTGTGTGTGTGTGTGTGTCTGTGTGTGTGTGTATCAGTGTGTGTATCAGTGTGTGTCTGTGTGTGTATCAGTGTGTGTCTGTGTGTGTGTGTGTGTGCGTGTGTATCTGTGTGTGTGTGTGTGTGTGTGTGTGTGTATATATCAGTTGTGGGTGTGTATCAGTGTGTGTGTGTGTGCATGTGTA
>CM075014.1:22206472-22217080 GCA_037576675.1 Pangasius sanitwongsei | reverse complement strand
AAGCGAAGGATCGTCACATTAAATACTGACTCTGTTTCATTTATTACTGTTTACTGCTCTTTATAGTATTTTTTTAAATGTAGAAACATTTAATTTCATTATTTTTGAGCATCTTTGCTCTACAGCATTTCTTTGCATGTGCCTAAGACTTTTGTACAGTACTGTGTGTGTGTGTATATATATATATGTATGTGTAAAATATATATACATATATATAAACATGAACCAAGTAATCTATCAGAGATAAAGAACAGAAGAAGAATGATCTCAGATATGGACGTGTGACTGAGGGGATCCTAAGATGACCACATTCGGCTTTCTGATTGGTCAGAAGGTGTTGATTCATTTCCTATAACAGCAGCTCTGACAGTAACTCAGGTACAAATCACAGATTTATATTAATGCACTCCTTCTAATACGTCACCGTTTCTATAGTAACAGCTCATTGACAGGGACGGATTAAAAAGCACAATCATTCATATGGTGAAGTTTTCGTAAAGAGACGTTTATTTAACATTTATGGAAGGAGTCTCCAGTGTCAGCGCTTTGTAACGTGGGAAGGTCTTTTTTGCGTTTTTTCGGTAACAAGACAAGCTGCTTATTTTGTCTTATTAACTTCAAGAGAGAAGAAAAAAAAAAAGAGGCTCGTGAAGGGAACGAATGTTTATAGCTGCTATAAGGTAAGTGAGACCGTAAGTGGAACTAACTAGTTTCTCGGATGTTCCACAACGTTAAATGTAACTATAAATGGATAAAAAAAAAGACATGTTGCTCTTTAATACATAAAATGAAATGAAATCATTGGCAATTGTGAGAAAATAATCAGCGTTTGTGTGGTAACAGTAACTCCGCTTCATTACACTAGCCCAGCACTGATTATTTTCCTATAACAGCGTGACACGCAGTGTTTTAGCCCTTACATATCACATTCAGAAAGGGCGTAAAAGACTTCTGAACACTTTTAAACATCCACTTGATTATTTGTGATATTAAAGAAGCATCTGCGAAACCTAACACTAAATGTCTTATATTATTATTATAATTTACGTGTCTTAAAGAGACTTAAAGAGTCAACTGCATTAAAAAATATGAGAGATAAATCATTCGGGTCCAACGATTCCAGTCCTGTTGGAGTTCTCTTACTCTGAAGCACCTCTTCTCTTCAAGTCCTGTACGGGATAAATGTTAAAAACAGTGTATCAAACAGATACACTACCTTCCGAGACGTAGTTAATCGCTCTGATCTGGTTGCCGTGGTCATCGACACGATGCTCCCTGGTAGAAACAGATAAATAAAATAATAAACAAATACATAAACAGAAGAAGCATGTGCATAAGACCTTTCTTTATTTACAATCTTCATTGCGTTAACAAGAGTGTAAATCAGGACAAAGCTGCAGCAGTACCTCAGGACGATTATAACCAGCAGGATGTTGACGACGCCGAAGCAGGCAGCGAGCAGCGCCGGAGCCGTGTACATGTTAAACTTCAGGTAAATGACGTCCACGCTGAAGCCGTTCTCGCCGATAAACGACAGACCCGCCTGAAGAGCTAGAAATACACACCGTCCTTTCAAACTTTAAACACACAACCTACGGTACGCTTTTCATTCATTTGAAACGTGTCTCATACCACGCCATCCATCATGCGGCTTCCTGTTTAAGGATGCAATACAAGAAAATAACTTCGTTGTATCGATTACGAACGCTAACCTGGAATCTCTTATTTGTATTGTAAAGGATTTTTCGATAGAGTTCGTGGTACCTGGGCCGAGGATGAAGCCCAGAGCCTGGCAGGCGCTCATGTTGGCCATGGCGCTGGTTCTCTCCTTCAGCGAGGTGGCTCCTGCTACGTAAGACCTCACGACAGCTACGTTACCTGCAGGACATTCCACAGAGGTCAATATTCGAACGCACGGTGTTCGATATCAGTGACGCCGCACTTCTTCGCTTTCTCTTTACCTGCTCCAAATCCGACGAACGCTCGAGCCACGAGCATGTGGTATCTGTTGTGAGACGGAGGCAGGTACACGTAGGCGTAGTACATGTTAGCTGCAACGTTGATGACGATGGAACACACCAGCGGCTCCTTTCCAGGCCTGTGATTGGACCAAAGTCCAAACAGGGGCGACGCCACCATCTGTCCCAGGCTATACGCAGCCACGACCCAACCCAGAAAACTAGCGTCTGCGCTGCCGTCGATCTAAAACCACAGCGTAACTGATGAATTATAATGATATCTAATCCAGCTACGATGTAATCCTACACATTAGTTCCTCTCAGGCAAAGTGCAAAAGTTTGCACCCCCCCCCCAAATAAGACAATGATTTAAAAAAAAAAAAAAAAGGACAAAATCAACTAAATGTTTTTAAAGAATATTTACATCTCAATGTAAAAAGGGAAATGCAAACTCTTCTCATTTTTGAGATCTTGAAAACAGACTATGTGTAATATTCATTCCAAAGTTCTTCAAAGACATGATTTATCTGAAATACATCTTGCTACATGTTTTGTTTAAATAGAAATTACTTTTCCTACTCTTCTGCATTCTTGGCATCTTCATACTCCTCCCACACTCATACATCTTCATACTCCTCCCCCCTCATACTTCGTCTTTTGTAAAGACGTTAAATCTTATTAAGAATGGATCCAGCGTCATCGCACGGCGTCTTTACCTTCTGTAGATAAGGCCATATGGACGTGATGACGATTGTGAAACCTGGAGAGAATATTACATTCGTTACAAAACAACACTAATATTTAAATATTTAAATGTATTATTGCTTACAAGCTTAATATCTTGAATTATGAGCAATAAACTGCAAAACAGCTTGTGTATATATTATTGTGTATAATCCCTCCCTGTGTTCAAAAATCATGTACTATGCACGTGACACTACAGGCTTAGGCAAAAGTTTTGGCACCCCCCAGTATACTTATATGTTTTGTTGCTTTTCGAAATAGCAGGTGAAAATATTAACAGAGCCTCTGCAGAAAACAAACTCTAACTCGTTGCATTCTTACATTTTTTTCCTCTCTCCCCTTTCGGTCATGTGCTAATTCCCACCCACCAGCTTGTTCTCCCGTGTCATACGATAGCTAGTGAGTAGCTAAGGTGAAGGCTAGCACATGCTTTCTCTGAGATACTTGAAGCCAGCCAACCACTTCTTTTCAAACTGCTGCGTCACAGGGGCGACGGAACACACTCGGAGGAAAGCGCTATCCGCCCTCTTCTGCATACGTGAGCTCACAGATGCCTGTGATTGGCTGGCATCGCTGTGATTGACAGTGGAGAGAGAGAGAGAGAGAGAGAGAGGGAGAGAGGGAGAGAATATGCCCCTCCCACCCAGAGAGCATGATAAATGTTTGCTCTTTTGGACGTTTACTCTCTTTGCATTGTGAACTCGTAAACAATAAGAACACGCTTGTGATATTTACCAAGTGGAAAAGTTTCGGCACCCTGTCAGTCAATACTTTACAGCTTTCACAGCCTCCAAATGTTTCTTGTAACCTGCTAATAGTCTTTGTATTCTTGCTTTAGGACATTTTGCCTACTCTTCCTTACAGAATGCTTCTAGTTCAGAAATATAAGAATCACGGAGTGCATTATTTGGGGGGAAAAAAACAGATAAACGGTTTTAAACGGATAAATATGAGGTGCACTATTCCCTTTTTTCTTTTGTTAAGCTAGTCTCTGGTTGAGACGAGAGGTGTGCCGGGGGATTCAACTGTAAATTCGTGCGAGTCGTAGCATTTCCTAGCTAGTTTGTTTATATTTTGGAAAACAGAATCAAGTAAATTTGTTAGAAAAATATCACAATCCCATGCAGACATCTTTATTTATTCATGAACTTGTGTGATGAAGTGAGGAGGCAGGAAACAAGTTAAAATGTAGCAAAATCTGAAGAATTTACACAAGTTCTTAAAGTTTATCTTTGATAAAAAAATTTTAAAAAAATCTAAAACCTAATCTGGCCTCACTTCATAAAAAATCTTTTCATATAAATCAACTGAATAAAAAAATTAAAAAAAAAGGAGTTGAAACCATAACAGTTCATTGAAATATGCCTCAGAGATACTGGCATAAGGGGCATAAAAGAGGATCTTCATCCATTAAAAAAAAAACAAAAAAACTTGTGAGTGAGTCTGGAGCGGCCTATTTGTCTAAATCTGGATATAAATAAGAATATATGGAGCACTAAGCAGACACAGATAGGGGCATTAGCCCACACGCCGAGTGTAAACTGGTGCAGTGGAATATCGCTGCGTATAGAGCTGTTTCTGTTACAGTCATATAGGAGTTAATAAGATCAGGAATAAGTTGTCGCTCTCACCCACGCTGCTGAGGAACATGGTGAAGTACATGATCCTGATCGACCTCCACCGGCTCGTCTCCGCATCCTGTATGCTACAAGAAGTCATAACAAGACCAGACAATAATAATAATAATAATAATAATAATAACACTCATAACCTGTATACGACTTCTCAATGAAATGTAAATTAAACCCGGATTACAAACACGCCGACTCGATACTGATCTAATCCTGACTCCAGACACATGAAGGCTTCCTTTGTGTCATCCGAGATGTGTCGTGTTCATCCACATAACACACTCACAGCTTAAAACACGTCGTAAAGTCAATTTTAAGCCAGTATCAGATTAACACCGTCACTCTGTATCACGGCCGTACATCTCGAACTCTAACGCACGGATGAGAAAACCCGGCAGCAGGTCGTTTTCTGCACATAATCAGTGAAGCATCCAAACGATGATTAGTTAATGATTTCTTCAAAAAGTTCACTCAGACATGAGAGACACGGATAGTCCACTTTTAGACCTCTCACACAAACAGATATTTAAAAAAAACAGCTTTAGTCATGATCTAAAATTATTAGGCTGAAACTGAAAATACACTAGAATGATAATTCTTGTTTTTTTTTATAATTATTATTATTAATTTGCTTATTTGTACTGTTACACAAATTGTAACAAATTGTTTTTTTATTACAATAAAGTTCTAATAAAATGTTGTTTTATGCTTTTTTGTTTTAAAGCATTGTTTTTCCATCAACGCATAATTAAATAACCAAAAAAAAACAACAATTGTAATAAGATTTGTTACTCCAGAAAATCGAGCTGACTCTAAATTAAAAATATAACCGAATATAAAACTTTGAAAAACTACAGTATGTTCATCTGAGTGTGTATCAGTTGCTGTTGTTGTTTTTTTTTTTTTAATTCTGTGTGAGTTTTATTATGAAATGCACAAATTCTTGGCATTTTTCAGTCTTTCGGCCAAAAACCTACATTTTCAGGACCAAAATGTGAAACAGATCCTCAGTCAGCACGTCTCATGACATTTATCCGTCTCGCTTTCACACGACTGTTGAGGGAACGACTGCTTCTGTCTCTTCTGACAGGAACGATGTTATCTCTGTTAACTAGAAATGGATAAAAACTTCCTTTAAATGAATAAAACCCTGTAAATCACTGGCAAACCGCTGCGGTATAAGAGGAATAAAACACTCAGGGAGGAGCTGCTGTAGGAAAATAATCATCTTTACTCTGTAAACAGTGACTCCGATTCATCACACCGCCCTGTCGTTGATTACTTTCCTGTAACAGCACAACACCACAGTGTTTTATTCCTTACTGATGATATAGAGTGCTCTGCGAAGTCTTAAACATCCTATTTATTTCTTAAATGCCGGATTTTTCACTTGTGCAACAGTTTTCTGATGTTATTTCCCACAATCAGTCATATGAAATGCTTTCGTGAGTAATGTTACTTCCTCTTTTTTACTGTTGCTGTTGTTTCCTGTTAATCCTGACTGATGGAAAAGCAGAAAGAAAGCATTTTCAGTGTGTAAAACTTGTGTATAATTATCTCAGCTCTCTTCACTCACCTGTCAGCATCTCCTTTGAGCAGAGGAGTACTTCCTTCTGACTCAACAAGAGCCATGTTTCTGCTAAACAACTCTTTTCCTAGCAAACTGACTCTACTTATTTAGCTAGCTAGCTAATCAAATTAGCTTCCGACTTCATATTTGATGACACAAACGTCGTTAAACTGTGACACAACCCCGCCATTTCGGCTGTCACACACTGTTTGGGTCGTGTTTGCGTTATAAATTAACACCGAACAGTCTGAAGTCCACCAATGTTATTGATTCAAAGCAACTTCCTCATGTGAAAACAGCAACGTTAGAGACATATGCAGAGGAAATGGCCGCCATATTGGCCGCGGTTGCTAGCTGCGTCAGCGCGTCCGCCATATTGGAAAGGGACAGATTCACTAATGAGACAATGCAAGTCTATGGAGAGATGCGTTTATACTCTGATAAAATCAGCTATAACCCATTTTATATTTTAATCTACATTCACAACAGTTGCGTTATAGATTTATACATATCATATATATGTATACTGCTGATATTCAAATTCGGCCTAACTGCAAAATTGTCAAAAAAAAAAAAAGTGGTATGCAGGTTAAATGTACATAAGGTTGGAAAAAAGTCCTCAGCAAGCCTTTTTTTTTTGCTATCAATTTATTTCACTCTACTTCACTCATTTTTAAATATAACTATAATAATTACATTATAATACAGTCAAGATCACAAGGCAGTTATACTTTTCAATCATACAAATTGACCGAATTATCAACTAAAATTATGTAAAATCTAATTTATAAAAGTATATAATAGTACTATTATATTATATAAGTTTCATTTGCGATCAAACACGTTTATCCCAAAATGTGCGTCATTAATTAATAAATTAATGAGCTCAAGCAGGAGAATTCGGCGCCATCTTGGAAGGGGCAAAGGAAGTGAAAGCTTTTATTTTTCATAATAAAAGTCCACACTGAAACGTTGACGTAGATTCCCTCTAACCATCACAAAGCTTTAACATGTCGTCAAAAAAAAGAAAAAACACTTTAAAAATATAGCACTTGAATTACAATAAAATAATATTAATTACATATTAAAAATAAAAATAATAATTTTCTATTGCTCGAGGCATTGATTATTGACTATATTTAATTAATTTAATTAATTGATTAAATCTGGGGCCAATAATGTAACACTTGAGTATCAACCAAAATTGATAACAATCCGATATTATTTTCTTTAAAAACTACTAAACATTAAAGCGATTTCCCTTTAACTGAAGCACTTAAAAAATACAGGAAATAAATGCATAGCTAAAACATGACGTACACAAAAACTGCAGCTTTCACACACAAAAAAGTCACTTCCATTACAAATATAATAAAGTATAAATATAAAGGATTACAAATCCGAACAAAAAGAAATACAATCAAATCTCTTTATATGTATATATTTACAGTCAAAAAAAAAATCTTTTCCAAACCCAATTACAATCTTCTCTATTTGTTACAGGATTGGATTAATTTCTGATATCCGATACGACATTTTATTGCTGGTATCGGCCCGATACTGATCCTGGGTACCGGATCGGTGTCGTCTCTATTTGACACTTTTCTTAATGATACAGAAGATGATGTCTTCTTACGGTTCTCCGAAACCATTTAAAACTTTTTTTTTTTTTCAGATTTAACTGCCAGCCTCCACCTAATAACTAAACATTAGCATCAGACACCATACTATACTGCATTCTACATTACTGTTATTATCTGCGATTATTATTTGCAAGTACTTCCACTGTACTGCAACTAAATTGTCATTACTACAATTATATTACAATTTATATCAGACTGTTATTTGCACATTATTACTATCTACACATCTCTAGTTTATCCACTGTATATATCTACTGTTGCTTCGCACCTCCGGGGTTGGGGGTTCGATTCCTGCCTCCACCCTGTGTATGTGGAGTCTGCATGTTCTCCCTGTGCTTCGGGGGTTTCCTCCGGGTACTTCAGTTTCCTTCCCAGTCCAAAGACATTCATTGCATCTCTAAATTGTCCCTAGGGCGTCCCCTCCTGCCTCATGCCCCGAGTCCCCTGGGATGGGCGACCCTGTGTAGGATAAGTGGTACAGAGAATTGATGGATGGATGGATGGATGGATGGATCTACTGCATCATATTGCATGCATCATGCTGTTTACCTCTACCTGTATATTGTTTATCTCAACTTACTGCACTATCACTCTTATTTATTTCATTTAAATTAATTACCACTTGCAGTACTGGTATGCATCATACTGTTTACCTTTACCTGTACACTATTATCTTAACTTATTGCATCATAACTTTATTATCTCATTTATCATATTTGCACTACAGGTTGGATGCTAACTGCATTTCGTTGTCTCTGTACTCATATTCTGACAATCACAAGAAAGTTAACTAAAGTCAACTAACCTGAAATAACCTAAACAACAACTTTTTACCAACTTTTTGTGTATTCACATTTGAAATATCGTCACACGTACAAGCTCTTATTGTTGTTGTCTGCAGGAACCTGAGATTTTTCCTCATCTCTTTCCTCAGTTTAAGCGGTTAGATAACTGCATAGTGGATATTTTTTTGTTTTCATGTGTGAGCAGAAGAAATATGGAGTGTGATCCATTTTCCACATCCCATTAAGTCCACAGAGCCCTGTTCTCCACAGAGCCCTGACCTCAACACCACTGAACACCTTTGGGATGAACTGGAACACCGACTGCACCCCAGACCTCCTCAACCAACATCAGTGCCTGACCTCACTAATGCTCTTGCAGCTGAATGATCACAAATCCCCACAGCCACGCTCCAACATCTAGTGGAAAGCCTTCCCAGAAGAGTGGAGCTTACTATAACAGCAAAGAGGGAATAAATCTGGAATGGGATGTTCAACAAGCACATATAAGTGTGATGGTCAGATGTCCACAAACTTTTGGCCATATAGTGTGTGTGTGTGTATATATATATATATATATACACAAACTAAGTATGAAAAGACTTTTGGGACACTCTGACAGTAACAGCTCTTAACCACTAAATGTCGCTCCACTCTACTAAATGTATTAATATTATTTGAACAGTCTGATAAAGTATATTACATTTTCCAGCAGTTTTTCAGAGTAAAACAATGAAAACAAAAATGAGAGAACTTTATCACTTCAGAATAGATCATTCTGTAAACCACAACAACCTGCAGTTTGAAATTGGCACAGAAAATACAGGAATAAATCATTTGAATGCCTAAAAATATGGTTCCCAAATGTGCATTTCCTATTTGTGAACAAAAAAAAATCTAACAATATTTAATTGAATAATTTTTAAAATACATTTATTGGCTATTATGACTCTTCAGTGGTTAAAGTCTTGGGAACACTGTTGCTAAGCAACGGGAGATATGGACGCTGGACATAATAACCAAGGCTAACGATTTAGCTACTAGCTAGAACGTAGCTTTTAAGCTTTTTATAAAAAAGAATGTAAAGGCAGAGTGACAGTGAAAACTAGATAAAACCATCAGAAATGTTGACATTTCACTCAGAAACATTGGTGAATTACTCAAACAAGGACTCTATACGACTAAAGTGACACTGTAATTCCATTTAGCATTAGCCGCTAACTGAACTCTGGAGGGTTCCGCCATATTGATAACGTCAGCATTACGTCACAACCTGTAAAACTAATTTTTATCATTTTAAATTTAATTTGTACAATTTACCAATAGCAGGAAAATGACAGAACTACATTCTATTAAGACATTAAAGCATAAACACCTACATAAAATTAATTTTTAAAGAATTGCGTGACATTCATTGATTATTGATTATGACATTTTATTGATAATTAATAATTGAATTGCCAGGTTTACTAGTTTATTTTAGGCTTTTCTTGTTATTTAATTTAAATAAAAGCGATTATTAATGCACTTGTAAATTTTAGAAATAAGAAAATGTAGTAAAATTGTAAAATAAATAAAACAGTGAATTCACACATTTAAAAAATGGCAAATAAAATAAAATATAAAAAAAAATGTGATGCTGAGTCTGATTCTGAGTCTGATGCTGAGTCTGATGCTGAGTCTGATTCTGAGTCTGATTCTGACTCTGATGCTGAGTCTGTTTCTGAGTCTGATGCTGAGTCTGATGCTGAGTCTGATTCTGACTCTGATGCTGAGTCTGTTTCTGACTCTGATGCTGAGTCTGTTTCTGACTCTGATTCTGAGTCTGATGCTGAGTCTGATGCTGAGTCTGATTCTGAGTCTGATGCTGAGTCTGATGCTGAGTCTGTTTCTGACTCTGATTCTGAGTCTGATGCTGAGTCTGATTCTGAGTCTGATGCTGAGTCTGATTCTGAGTCTGATTCTGACTCTGATGCTGAGTCTGTTTCTGACTCTGATGCTGAGTCTGATGCTGAGTCTGATTCTGACTCTGATGCTGACTCTGATGCTGAGTCTGATGCTGAGTCGGAGTCTGATGCTGACTCTGATGCTGACTCTGATGCTGAGTCTGTTTCTGACTCTGATGCTGAGTCTGTTTCTGACTCTGATGCTGAGTCTGATGCTGAGTCTGATTCTGAGTCTGATTCTGAGTCTGATGCTGAGTCTGATTCTGACTCTGATGCTGAGTCTGTTTCTGACTCTGATGCTGAGTCTGTTTCTGACTCTGATTCTGAGTCTGAT
>CM075014.1:22181659-22203736 GCA_037576675.1 Pangasius sanitwongsei | reverse complement strand
CTAAATGGTAAATGCCATATTTTTGTGGAGCCTCTTAAAATAAAGCTGAAAGTCTACACTTCAATCACATCTTGATTTTTTTTTTTCATATACATTGTGGTGGTGTAGAAAGACAAAAATCACAAAAACTCCATCATTGTCCAAATACTTCCGGACCTGACTGTATATATAATCGGTATCTGTAGTGCTTTGTGTATTCACCCATCTAAACCATATTATATGTGAAATATATAATAAAATCTTGGTTACTGCAATCGACACATTGCCCTGTATATAAAAAATCCTCAGTAATATGAATATTATAAAATATTTGACAATATATCTTTAATACACACTCAATTGTCTGTTTATTGATCTAGTCATTAACAAAAAAGACTACAAATGATCTTTTGAGCCGTGTAGTTTTATTTCAACACTATTTGTCTTCTGTGAAACATCAGTTTCAAAATTATTGGCACCCACACCATTAATACATGGTAAAGCCTCTTTGAATACTCAGCTTTAGTTGCTAGATTTATTTATTTATTTTTTTAAATTATTATTTCCATCCACCTAGGACAGTTCTCGTTCGGTCCATTTACAGTTTATAATGACAGACCATCTCGTTTACTCACACAGCCTTAGATAGTCTCTTTTCTTTTCTCTGGGTCATGTAGACTCTCAATGCCGACTTTGCCCGAAGAGATGGGACAGGTTTAAGGGTCACTGCTACTTCATCTCGGCAGGACTGGAGAAAGACCGTAAGTGGGCCGAGAGTGTGGAATACTGTGCCGAGCACAACGCCAGCCTGGCCATCATTCAGCAGGAAGCTGAGATGGTAAGAATGGATCGACAAGCTGATCAGCATTTGTATTAGAGATCAGAAGAAAACAACAGAGCGAGAGGAAAGGAGGATGAATTAGGTAGGACTCTTTAGTTAGACATTAGACATATGGACCATATTTGAGGCCAAAGTGTTTTTTTTACTGCATGTTACAGAACTGGCATAACAAAATATAGAATAAAGATGCCAAAATTAAGTGATTTTTAAGTCAGATTTTTTTAGATAATATTTATATCTATTTTTTATAGATAATATTTTGTAAAGTTTTCCTCAGTAATGTATCTGCATAGATAAGAAACTCTGGTCTCTGTGGTGTCCTCTGTAAATGCTCTGTAAATCGAATACAAAACTCACTTTGTGGACCATCATCATCATCATCCAACCAATCAGGACAGGGAGGCATCTCAGTGGTCTATTCAGCTGTCAGTCACGTTTCCTGTTGATTCAGAAAGCTCCGCCTCTTCTTCTAGCTTAATTACTAGTAAATAACTCTAAACAATTCTAACTCATTTTTAAACTATTCAAATGTTTTTCTGTAGAAATGAATGTAGGTCTTGATATTACAGGAGTTTATCCTCAGTGAGGTGAGCAGGTTTTCAGAGACGCCGTTTCTCTGGCTCGGCCTCACTGACGCACAGGTGGAAGGTGTGTGGGCGTGGCAGGATGGAACGCTGTTACGAAACCACAGGTTGTAAGTATCTTCTAATTAAATATCCAGTGTTTAGTCATTTGACATTTTCTTGAGATTAGGCTTTACTAATGCCATATTTTTCCAATTATAAGTCTCAAAGCAGTATATTTCCTTACATGGGATATACTACAGCGTTGTTGTGGATAAATCACAGATTTAAACGAATGCTCTTGTTCTAATACTTTATTTATAGTAACGACTCACACAGGGACTTGTGACAGATGACCTACGTAATCTCGGCAGAATAATAAACAGATTAAGGAAAGGTGTAGTTATTTAGCAAACATATTTATCATTTATGGAAGGAGTCTCCAGTGTCAGTAACGAGCAGTACGTTTTCTGCCATGGGAAGGTCGTATTAACTTCAAGAGAGAGAAAAAAGAGCGGCTGGTGAGGGAACGACTGTTTATAGCTGCTATAACATAAGTGAGAACAGGAACGAACTTGTTTTGTGAATAATCCACAATATTAAATGTAACTGTATACAGTTAAAAAAACATGATCTGTCATGAAATGGCAAGTTGCTGTGGTATAAGGGTAATAAAACACTTCAGATGGTGCTGTTATAGGAAAAAAGAATTATATGGATTATATTTTCCTATAACAGCAAGGCCTGTTGTGAGTCATTCCTTATATATGCTCAATTTCCTTATTCCTTACACATGCTAGATGTGTTTGTGTGTGTGTGTGTGTGTGTGTGTGTGTGTGTTTAGCATAAAGGTGCAGTGGGACTCCGAGCACAGAGACTGTGCAGATCTGAGAGGGGACGGAAGCGTGTTTGCGTCTGACTGCAAGTCCCATGGGCCCTGGCTGTGTGAGAAACCCATGGAGCTGCCAGAGATTTAAAACTTTTCAATCAGCTCCAAAATTATTGGCACCCTTCAAGAAAATGAATATGTTGGCAAAAATGAATACATAAATATCCTGAACACAATATTTTGCCAAAATCTAAGATGTGTTCCTGGGTTTCAAAGCTATTGTCATTCCATAATTAATATTTGATGAAACCTCCCCTGGAGAGAAGAACAGCACTGAGGACCTTCCTGTAATGTCAAACAATGTTGGAGACACTTGTCAAGGTTCAAGGTTCAAGGTTCTTTATTTGTCACATACATATTACATACATGTGATGTTTTAATGCAGTGGAATGTTTTTCCTTAGTGCCTCATCCCAAAGTGCACCAGTGATATATAATAAAAGCAGAGTATAATGAATAAAATAGACAAATATAGATGTTATATGTAAAAATATGTTTAGCAGCTTTTGGAGGAATGTAGTGTGCAAACAATTGTCTCAGACTGCAAGAGTGCAAGAGTTTGTATATGTGTGTCTGTGTGTGAGGTAGAGTAATATGCGAACTTCTCAAGTGTCCTCGTTCAGTAGCCAGATTGCCCGAGGGTAGAAACTCCTTCTGAGTCTCTCTGTGTTAGTCCTCAGGATCCGGTCGTGCTTCCCTGATGGGAGCTTCCCTGATCGTCAACACTTAACTTCCTGATAGATGCAACAATGTTTTTTGGGCTAAAATATCCTGGTACAAGCCACAAAACAGTCCCAAAGCATCAATGATCCACCTCCATGTAGCTTTTTCCTGATATGCAGTCCGTTTTTTCAACAAACGTGATGATTCCACTTGTAGTTCCAGTGAGATGTGATGAAGATAAGGAGCTCCATTTTGTGTCTTGCTCTCAAGAAGGACTTCTTTTTTTTGCCTATTCAAATGAAGGGTGCCAATAATTCTGGAGTTGGCTGTAAGCATTAATACGTTTTGATGATTATCACATTGATATTGTTGCTTAGTGACTTTAGACAGGTATTCACATGTACCGACGTGAATAATGTGTCTTAGGATCTACGTGAGTGTGTCTTTTTTTTTTTTTTTTTTCTTTCATAATCATAATAATGGAATCATGTCAGTGTCTAAAACACCATAGTAGGTGTTAGATTAAACTAAAAAGAAGTGAGAAGTGAAGAAGTGAAGGTGGTTTCTCTTTTGTCTTTCTTAAAAAAAGTAATTTTATTAAATCTTCTTACATGCCTTATTCTCACTTCATTAATCAATTAAATAAATATATTGACAAAAATATATTCACAATATACATTAAAATTGATAATTAATAAATTGATAATTGATAATAAAGCAAACAGATTTCTGATACAACAAAACTCCATGCGTTGCTATCAGTTCTCTTATGTTTACTATGATGTCCTCAATATGAAAAATATGATTTTTAAAAAATATTTTTATAGATATGCCAACCCTGGTGCAATAATGCTCAATTTACCACATGAAGGCATAATAATTGTAAAATAAAGTGCAGTCTAGCATTATAACATTAATAAATGAACATTAATGAATGAACAAGTGTAGTGCATGCATATGCGATATTTTAAGACAAACAGACATAAAAAATATTAAATAATGCTACTACATTGAAATCTATGCTGAATTAGGCACAGGCCAATAAAGTGTTCAGTGTTAGGTACAAGGAAAATAATTTATTAAGCGCTGTTGTCTACAGGACAGGATACCGTCATGACAGTCCTCCCGTCCAGTGGGGCGAAGAGCGGGTAGAGCTTCCCGCGGAAATGCCCCGTGAAGGTGTAGATGTGCGATTTGTTCTCCACGTTGTAGAAAGAGATCTGGCCCTCCTCGTAGTCGATGTATATTCCCACCTTCTTAGGCACCAGCGTGAGAGGCAGTGGCGTTTCGGACTCTGTGCAGGCGTAGAATTGTCGTGTGCTCCTCCACAGTGTCCAGTAACCCTTCGAAGGCTTCATGGCGAAGCGGCCGTGCCTCTTAGAGGACGCGGTGGTGACTCCGATTCTCCAGTAGCCGTTGTTCGCTAAATCCACTTCCCAGTAGCTGCGGCCTCTCGTGTAGCCCATCCAGCCCAGGACGCAAGGCCAGCTGTCGAAGCGCTGCGGGCTGTGCGGCCGGTCGGCTTCTTCCAGACCCTCCTGAACCCTCTTCTGATCATCAGAGAGCAGCAGCCAGGGGTGAGCCGTCAGCGGGTCGAGGGTAACATCAACTGGGGTACGTAGAGAAGAGAGTGGAACCAGTTAGCATCTGGTTTAAATTATGTCAAGAAATTATAATTAATTTTCAAACTCTTTTTATATATTGTTGTCAGAAACGTACCTGATGCGCTGGTGATCCAACTCCACACTAGAGAATACAAAATACAAAAGATTACTCAGATGAATGTACACACACACAGACACACACACACACACACACACCAGAGACGCAAATCATAACTCCTTCTGATTATTCTTAAGATACATGACTATCTACAATATCTGGTGCTGCGTATGGAAACTTACCGGAGTTGGGGATGTATTGTTGTGTGCCTGTTTCAGAAAAAAAAGAAAGAAACAGAAGTCAGAAAGGGTTGAGGCAACTTCGGTTTCAACAGTCTTTGAAACAAAAACCATATATCTGAAGTGTAAAACTTTCACTCATTCCCCAGTGTGGCTAAGGCGTTGCTAATGTGCTGCTAGGTGGCTGCTAAAGTGTTCCATGTGGTTGCTAGTGTGTTGATAGGTGGTTGCAAAGGTATTTGAGGTGTTACTAAGGTTTTGTTAGTTGCCTGATAGTTGGTTTCTAATGTGGTTGCTAAGTGGTACTAGATGGTTTCTATAGCGTCATCCCAGGTGGTTGCTATGGTGTTGCTAGGTGGTTGCTGTGTGATCTCAGGCGGTTGCTAGAGTGTTGTGACGTGGTTATAATGGAAGTCCAAGAACAGTGGTTAAACTCCATCAATCAGATCCAAACGTTCAACATTTTTCTAGAGCACTCTCATGAATTTTTTTCAGATGTATTTGTAAACGATACTTTCAATTAGTTTACACCACAGCGCTGTTGAATTCTGGGTTCTGATTGGTCAGCTCTGACAGTAGTGCAAGTGCAAATCGCAAACATCGTTTCTATAGTAACAGCCCATTCGCTGGAACTTGTACGGCGGACGCTCCACATAAACGGGTTAAAGAACGCGTGTAATCATTGATACGGCGAGGTTTTCTGTGAGGAGATGTTTATTTATCATTTCTGGAAGGAGTCTCCAGTGTCAGCGCTTTGTAACAGTCAGAGGTAAAGCTGTAACTTTACGTTTTCTGACATCTTCAGCACAAGTAGTGTTTTTTTTTTTTTTTTTTGCTTTATCATCATCAAGGGAGAGAAAAAAGCAGAATGATGTGTACGACTTGTCATTCTTTCATAAATGAAAATTGCTAGTATTAAACTACTGAGGTTAATTTTGGGTCGCGTGAATATCGCGAAATCTTCAGGAAAGTGTAAAAACTGGAATTCTTTTAATGTTACAACAGAAAGAGATGTTTATTAACTAAATTAAAACAACTGCACCTGGACTTTCATTATAGCTGATTTTGGAGTGAAAGGTTTTTCTCGGTACAGAGAGAATGTCGAAATGTTCATCTGTGGTAATTCACACGTTACACACACACACATTATTACGTGTTTGATAGACGATTCTTTCGCAAGAATGCTAGGGTATTCCTTTTAATGATCAATCATCATAGCTAATATGAGAGTCTTGTATTTTCTCACCTGCTGCCCAGGAGCGCTGCTTGGCCGAAAGCCACAGGTGAGAAACCACGTCCTGCAGTAACGAAAGAACACGATCATTTTTTATTGCCTGATTTATTGCCTGATCATTTTTTATTACACCTTCCATGTGCTTTGAATGGAATCGTTTTCTATAGTTATGAATGATCTGCGTGATTAACAGAGCGTATATACTATCTAATATCTTCTGTCATGCATCACAGAGGTCAAATGGTCCGTCTCGTATAAAGCTCTTACTCAACCTGAATCAGAAAGACTCAGCACTGAACTTCAACCGCTCTTTCCTAGTAATCAGGAGCAAGCTTATCTTATTCTTATCATGCATAAAAACTGACAAACATGTCTGTCATAAATCTCAGATACATTTCACTCAGCTTCACACTGTGCAAACAGCCATTCAGGTTATACGGTTATACAAAGCCCCTAGTGTATAACAATATACAGCTCTCTGGGTTCTGGGTGGAAAACAAGGAAAATGCACCTTCATTGTACAAGTTATCTATAGAAATAATAAAAATTTTTAAAAAAATTTAAAAAACGGTAAAAAAAAATTAAGTGCCTCCTATAATAAAACAAGTAAAAAAATTAAAAGTAAGAAATATAAAAAAAAAATATATAAAAAAAATATTTCTAAGAGTGTATGTATTAACTGCTTAACTTTTATTTAAAATTAAATATTAAATTAAATGAGCTATTATTTATTGAATTATTAATGATACATTATTAAATTGTTTATATGTTCATTATTTATTTAATAAATAATAAATTATAAATGATTTATTAATATTACAATCCTTAAGCATTCTTGTGTTGTTCAAATGAGAACATGGTTCTAAACAGAACCCTTTTTTAAAAAGCTAAGAACCCATGAAGATTGTACGTATTAGCAGGATAACTTTTATTTAAATCATTTAAATAAATATTAATAAATAAATAAATAAATACATAAATAAATACATTTATTAATTTATTAATTATTAAATATAAATTATTAATCATGAAATTGTTTATCTGTTATTTATTTATTTAATTAAACTATTTTATTTAAATAATCTTATTTTATGTGAGAAAGTAAACTTTTAAACAGATATCATTTTTATCTTTGTACTTTGTGTTGTTTTTTTTTTCATCATTAATATCCTGATAAACTGCACAAAAATGTTGTTAGCAAGTGAAAATATCTTGATTTATAAGGACATTTATCTAATATTTCTTTTATTGTTATAAATCAAATTTGAGATTATTCAGCCTGTTTTTAGATGCTTTTACACATTTCAAGCTTTACATTTTCTTATTCTATTCCCAGGTAATTTGACTTCTTGTAAGAAATAAATGCTTAAAGTTAGAAAGAGTTATGTGCCAATACTATTTCAAGCTTAAAAATGAGCAAAAAGGTCTAGAAATATGGTTAATAATCTTATATTTGGTTTATTATTAATCTTATAATAGGAAAATATTGGATGAATTCAACTATATCCGTTGCTGAGACATACTTTTTTGCGGTGAAGTTTCATTTTCTTCAAAGGGAGCACAAACATTTGCATTCATGTGTAAACTGTTTAAAAAGCTCCTTTGCATTTCCCTAACTTGTTTTAAAACATTGAAATGAACTAGCGTTAGTTAGTTAGTTGGTTAGCTCGATAACTTCACACTGTAACTGACTGTAAATAAAGAAGAGGACACTCGTTATCTGACCTTGCTGTCATCCTTCAGTAAGGACCAGGTGATGAACTCGAGCAGCGGCATCAACGAAACGAGCCTCTTCTTCCTCAGACCGAGCAGGCGAAGCATCTGCGCCAGCTCATCTCCCAGCATGCCACAGCTCTGAGTGGAAGAAGAAGCCGATAAACAGTTGGACTATTGCCAGCTTAAAGAAATAACGGCCTTGTTATGGCGTTTTGTAAAGCTGCCAAGAGCAATGGAGAGGAGTTTATTGATTAGTAACTCAATGTATAGTTCGAGGGTGTTTTTTTAGGTCATCTTTAATCTCGCTCACCTCTGAGACACTCTGCAGCTCTTTGGCCCACTCCATGACCCTCTGCTGCACCACTTCTCCATACTCCTCCTTCTTCTGCTCTTTCTCACTGTGCTTGAACCTCTCCTGCAGCCACGGGCTCTCTTTAGATACCTAAAAGACATCAGGATAAGGTTTCATTCTTTGACATCAGCATCAGCATCAGCATCAGTATTATTTGCGTCGGAGTATTTTGGACATTCTGTGAAATGAAGCGCAACGGCACCACTAACAGTCGTACGAGAAACACGCAGAATGGTATGAAGACGCAAGAAACGAGGCTAGAGCTGATTTCTTTCTAGCCCGGACTGTAAATAAATTCATGCAGCCAATCAGTGACAGTCGTGTCAGGTGATCGCACAGAGCAAAAGATTTGCGCTCCATTTGCCCTGCTTTATTTTTTTCATCAAATAAGATAAGAAGTCATTATTTCATTATAGTTGCATACAATGAAATTGCTAACGCAATCGTGGTGTAATGAACTCGAACGAGGTGGATTATTTACGCTGTCTTTCTAAGAAACCTTAAAAAAAAAAATAGACATACTAAGCACACATTACTCAGTCAAAGTACAAACCATACAAAAGGAAAGATGACAGAACTGTAAGTTTAGTGTTTTTGTTTTTTTTTTTAAAGAAAGGATTACAGTTCTTCAGTGTACCATGTTTGGCATTTGAAACAAACACGGCATGAACCCTGTAGAGATTTACACACTTTACAGACACTTAAATAATTAGAAATAATAAAGGCAGCTGTCTGTCAGTGTGTGTGTGTTTAAGTGCGTGTGTTAGTTTGCTCTACATCATCCTTATTCATTATGTTACGCCTCATGATATAAATCATTGCTCAACTCTAATACTTTACTAATAGTTTAATAGTCAAACTGTCGATGGATTTTAGACTTTAGCCTTCAGCGCTTCGTCTGACCTTGTCGACGCTCTTGAGTTCATCGGCCCACTGCAGGATGAGTTTGCGGCTCTCCTCCAGACCGCGCTCGGTTCGAGGGTCTTCGTGTTGATCTGACGAACCTGAAGCACATTCCTCTCCACCGTCGCTTCCCTTCTGCAGTCACAACACACATATCTGTACATTATTATGTAGTTATTGCTTCATTTTCCGGGAATGTGACTGTCTAACCTCACCATATCTCTCTCTCTCTCTCTCTCTCTCTGTCTCTTTCCTCCGTTTTCCCACATATCTGTCTAAAATGTGCATGAACTGTCGAGTATTCAGGATTTACAGAATTACAAAGGTGTAATCTGAATAGATAACCTCTTTTCATAATCAGCATTTTATACAACCACCTGGTCATAAATCAGGACAAAGTGTCTCCACTGAGACGGTTTATCAGGCCCCAATAAACAGTGCAGGTGCTAGATTGCACACAGGCAATACATTATACACTCTCATAACAGCCACATTATTAAAATAATGACAAATGTTATAGACATGACGTACAATCTAGCTCAGCTTTATCAGGATTTTTAATTACATGGACTGTTATTAGTGTTCAGAGTATTTTGCAGATATTAATATTTCACGTTTCAAATTTAACATACAACAGGACACGCTGTTATAGGAAAATAATCAGCGACAGCACCAGGCTCTTACGAGCCCAGTGTTCATTATTTTCCAATAATGTTTTATTTCTCTTTCTGTCAAAGCAACTTGCCAATTATTACTCATTTCAAATTTTATTTAAAGAATGACAAAAAAAAAAATGTCATGCTTTTTTATGCATTTATAATTACATGTTGTGGAACGTTCGCAAAACAACTGTCATAGCAGCAACTCTGACTTTCCTGTGGTGGAAAACTAAAACGTACAGCTTCGTAATCGCCTGAAACTGGAGACTCCTTCCAGTCAGCATCTCCTTAGAGAAAACTTCACCATATCAATGATTAAACATTTGTCTTTATTAAATAACGGCATGTTTTGTTTTGTTTTGTTTTTTACATTTGTTTAATATCAGACTACGTCCCTGAGCTGTTACTATAGAAACAATATCATATTACTTCTGACCAATCAGAATCGAGAATTCAGCAGTGCTGTGGTAATGGTACGATTTAAGCACCTTACTGTCACTGAGGAAACAAGAAACCGAAACAATTCGGAGCACGATTTAGCAAATTACAACCCTGTATTGGGTTTATTACAGCATTAATTGCCAAATATCGATGACTGTTACCCAGCTGTCAAAAGTTACCCCATAATAAATTTCTATTATTTTGATACACCTTAAAAATTCTCGAGAGATATATTATACCTCCAAAATGTGTCCTCTACCTAATGATTCAACCTAAATAGAAATCTAAACTACTCATAACAACTGATATACAGTAGATAGCTATAATCCAGCGTTAGTGTAAATACAGAGCGTAAACGAAGGACTAAATGAAGAAGACGAAGATATTTATCATTTATAGCAACAGGAAATTTAGCGTGCTTTGGTTTCAGGGACGTTTCTTCATTATCAAAAAAATCAAAGTTTTAGATTTTTCCTTTCTAAATGTGATATGAATATTCATTGATGGCTTTTGCCGTTATATAGTAACTGCCTGTTTTATATCCTCTGAACATTTTCATTTTTCTCACCCAGAAGCCATGAGCCATGGGAACATTAGTCATTGCATTAAACCTTTGTATGTTTTTAGTCTATTTTGTAAGGTTTTAGTCTATGACTAATGTTCCTGGGTAATCTTTATGGACACATATAATTTTAGAGCTGTCATTTAGAGAGCTTCTGTTGGAGCCATACCCTTGTATCATCAGCTCAAACAGAGAAAAAAGGAAATAAGGAAGTGAATGAAGGGAAAACACCCTGTCATGTAAGATCACAAATGACGTCTGTTTCTCTGTTTATTGCTTTACATCACATCAGGCTCCAAGTCTGTATTGTAATATTTCCTGGAATTATAACTACCAGGGAAAAGAAAAAGTACGTTATTCACCAGGGTTTCTTTTTCTGTCTCACCTTACAGACTTGTGCCACCTGTAACTTCCAGTTGTTGAGAAACTTGATGCATTCCTGCAGGCTGCGGAGGTCTTTCAGGCTCTGCTGATGATGTCTCTGCTACAGGGAACGCAGACACAGACGGGAAAGAGAGGCCGTTAATTAATATTTACCAATTCTTGCAAGGAAATATATTAACTTCAGGGATATAATATAACAAAGTCAGATATATTGACATTACATCACATACTGTATATATGTATGATTTTATATGCATTAATTGACATCTTTTATCTATCTTGTTATTAAAGCAGAGTCACTCACTATTACACAACATGCTCCTAATTTTGTTTTTAATTTTAAAATCTGGTTTTTTGCCTCCACATATACATTATGTCTGATCTAACTCATTCTAAACCAGGGATCACAGACCCCCTTGCAATACTTTTTAGAGAACTGAACAAGACCTTTATCAGTGCTTACAGAACCATTGACCCACTGCAGTACCATAACAAGCCACTGCAGGACCACAAACCTCCTTTGGGACTTCTATGGAGCTCCTGAAGTATATTTCCAGATCTATAGGGTGCCACAGTCCCACTACAGAACCCCATACAGAACCTTGTGCAGTACCTTTACAAGTGCCTACAGGACCAGTGAGACCGTGCAGTGCATTTACTGACCCTTATGGGAACACAGTCCCCATGCAGTACCTTTCTGGATGTCTAGGGCACCATGTACCTTCTGTAGTACCTTAACAGACCCCTATGAGACCAATCATCCCCTGCATTACATCAAAGTACCTCCATGAGAACACTACCCTATAAAATTACTTTCAAGATCCCTAGGTTACCACAACTCACCTGCAGTACATTTAGAAACACCAACAACAGTACCTTAACAGACGCCTATGGGACCATAAACCCCTGAGCTACCCTAACAGACTCCTATAGGACTACAGTCCACCTGCATTACATATACAAGCCACTATGGGACCGCTGAGTCACTGCAGTATTTTAACAGGACGACAGACCTCCTGAAGTACCGTTTCAGATCTCTAGGGATAACAGTCCCTCTTCGGGACCTTTAGAAACCCCAGTGAGCTCCTGCAGTGCCTTAAAGGACATCTATGATCACCACATACACTCTAAAATACCTTTCCAGATCTTTACGCTCCTTTAGAAACCTCCGCAATAACTTAACAAACACCTGTGAGGCTACAGTTGCCCTGAAGTACCCTTCTAGACCCCTTTGGGACCACGGATCTCCATGCAGCACCTGTATGGACTAATACAAGACTACGTCCCCCCTGCAGTACCTTTGAGGGCTTCCTGAGATCAGAAACACATCTTGACCAGTAGAAAGAGAAAACAGGGTCTTGGTGTTTACCTGCGAGCGTGAAGAGGTGCTCTTGCTGCTCTTGAAAGGGCTGCTGGGAGCTGAGCTGTGAACCTGCACCATTTCTTCCGGAAGATTCCAGCGCACCGCTCCAATCGAGTGGCTCTGTCCCTCTACGTTGGCCACGGGATTCAATACTGCCATGAACAGAATTATTATTAGTATTATTAGTATTATTATTATTATTAATAATAATAATCTGCACTGTTGTTCTTGTTTAATTTGCTCCAGTGTACACTACAATATTTTGCACTAACCATTGTATATATTACCTTTTGGAATACCTCTCTTCTTGTCTATTTTTTTTTCTTCTTCTTTTTTTGGTATTTGTCTATTATGCCAAAACCTCGTGAGCGGCTAAACAGTCTTTCGTTGTTCAAAACAATGACAATAAAAATCTATTCTATTCTATTTCTATTTCTATTATTATTATTATTACATTTTTATTTTGCGTTTGTATTTGAGTTATTCTGATGAGCAAACTAATCAGGGATGCCACTGCGGCGAGGAAAGGTAAAAACACACTATCCAGGACCCCTAGATAAGGGGAGATCCTTAACTAGAGTTTCATTTTTAATCTAGACAGATACAAGATGCACAGGACCGAGGAATTTGTAGAATGTCACTGACGCTAATGCTAACAGCTAAACAGCGCATTGTTCGACTCTTCACCCTGACAATGAAACCTAACTATATCCAGAGGTTATCCAGAGATAATACACACACTTGATACATACATATTTATATACATATATTCATACACATACACATACACATAAATATATAACCCATATTACATATGATATTGTATAATATAAATACAAGTGTGTACATACTCTGTGATTTGTCTTTAAGAATCCCCTTCATATTGTGCAATGTTACAAGTTCTCCTGAAATAAGTAAACAAAAAAATAAATCCATTTTAAAACCCGAAATATACATCTTCTACACATGATACATATGATTAAAAAAAAGATACATATTCACAGTTTGTAATAATTTCATCCTTATATATCAGATCAGATCATATATCAGCACTTCCTTGTTTATGAAATATTGTTCACTTCATCTTCATTTTTGTGTGAGTGAGTGCGCTATGAGAAATGGAAACCCCAGCAGGACTCACCTTTGCTGCGTGATGAGGCAGGAGTTGTGTCAGGACGAGGTGGCAGGAGAGAAAGAGTGAACGATCTCTCTCGTCTCACGCTTTTGTCTCCGTACAGCGCCGTGTGAACTCTGGACCCGTTTTACAACCCCAGTTTATATGACTGCGAAAATTTCACCCACTTTACTTATCTTTGGTGTCATAAGAGTCACAGGGCTGGCAGACCATAACTTACGGGTTTACTGGAAGGGCCAAGCGGCCATTCCCATAACCTGGAATTGTAAAAAAAAAACTGTAAGCCAAAGTGCTCATCTAAAGCTGAAGAAAAGAAAAAAAGTTAATTAAAGCAAAATTTCTGACTATAAAAGGATTAATGGAGAAAAATGACTTTTTTTCTGAACATGACTCCAGACAAATAGAGACAAATCAAATGAAGCAAATCCTCCTATACAGAATTTTTGGATAACTCAAAATGTGAAATATATAATTTACATATTATATATTATATTTTACATTATATATTATATAATATAATCCATTTACAGATTAATATTTGTCATAAAACCATATACATCATGCTTTCATATATATATATATATGATTTGGTGTTAAGTCTACTAGCATTATCATGTAATCATGACTATACTGTACATTATGCAGCCAATTTCAGAATTATTGGCACCCTTTTTAAAAACAAGAAAAACCTTTTCAGCAAAATAGTTGTTCCAAAACTATCAGCATTCTCACAAATTAACACTTAGGGAAGCTCTGAACACCACGGTGCAAAGTTTAACAACGTTAGAGACGCTTGTAGATAATCCGAACAGTTAAATCTCCTTTATATTAATAAATTTGGCCACATGGACGTCCTTTTCAATTCATGCCACAGGGTTTCTCATCTGAAATGAGTGCAAATCTGACACTGTAGACATTGTAAAAATAACTGTGCTCTTGTTGCCTGACTGAAAAGAAATGTGTGCAATGCTTATAATGATGTCAGTAACCATTATCATATTATTATCATGTAGATTACATTTAAAATGCTCTCCCCCCACTTACTGTAAACGTCCTTGACAGGAATAAAGCAAGTGAGGAAAACTTCAATCGCATGAACCAGAAGGTGGTTTCTTGAGTAATGAATGCAGTTAACTGCAACGTAACGCTGGTGTGATCTTTGCTCATCTTTCTGTCCTTACATGAAACTTACATGAAACACTTCTAAGAAATTTAGACATTTAGTAAGCTGGGATCATTTTTACTACACCATAGTTTTCTTATCTGTCTTAATATTGCTTTTGTGAAAGTATTATATGGCAATATATTTAAAAATAAATGTCCTTAATAAGTGTATCCTACACACACAGACACACACACACAAAGGAGGATCCGAAGGCCCCATATTACTTAGACAGCATATATTTATATATATATATATATATATATATATATATATATATATAATTAGCACTAACACCTACTAAATATTTTTCTTTTTTTTCTTTTTTCTTTTTTTTTTACACAGAAAGCTCAGACATGTTGTATCAGATCTTATAAAACCAGACCCGGCCAAAGTACAGCAGATTTTCAGCTTATTACGTAGAACAGTTGTGTGTCTCACTCTGTGTCAGTGTCTCTCGCCCTGACTCACCTGAAGACCTCTGGTTGTGAGATTGAACTTTCCATTCACGTGAACCCCACCCCCCACCCATAAATGGATCATTTATATCAATGCGCTCGTTCTGATATGGTATTGTTTCTATGGAAACAACGTGATCTAAACCTAAACCTAAACCTAAACCTAAACCTAAACCTAAACCTAAACCTAAACCTGGGGCAGTCGTGGCCTAATGGTTCGCGAGTCAGCCTTGTAACCCAAAGGTGAACCTGAAGGTCGTGGGTTCGAGTCTCGGGCCCGGCAGGGATTGTAGGTGAGGGGGAGTGAATGACCAGCGCTCTCTTCTACCCTCAATACCACGACTGAGGTGAGACCCTTGAGCAAGGCACCGATCCCCCAACTGCTCCCCGGGTGCTGCAGCAAAAAAGGCTGCCCCCTGCTCCGGGTGTGTGTTCACTACTGTGTGCGTGCACTTGGATGGGTTAAATGCAGCGCACAAATTCCGAGTATGGGTCACCACAAGTCACTTCACTTCCACTTCCACTAATAATAAACATATAAACATATAATTGTTGATATGGTGAAGTTAAAAAAGGCCAATTTTTTTTGTTAAACCCCTTGAATAAAAGCTGAAAGTCACTTCAGTCACATCTTGATTGCTTCATTGCAAATCCGTTGTGGTGGTGTACAGAGGCAAAATTACCGAAATTATGTCACTGTCCAAATACTTATGGACCCTACTGTATATTAATGCACTCGTTTGAATACATTATCATTTCTGTAGTAACAGTTCGCATGGGGACTTGTATGGCAAACACTCAACTTTAAACGGATTCAAATGTGTTTAATTGTTGGCATGGTGATGTTTTCCGTAAGGAGATGTTTATTTTATATTCATGGAAGGAGTCTCCAGTGTCAGTGCTCTCACTCAGAGGTAAAGCTGTAACTTTAGGCTTTCAGACATCTTCGGGACAGAGGAGTTTACACTTTGTGCTTTCTCAGTTTCGTGGAAATGGCATTAAATATAACTATAAATGGATGAAAGTACGTGTCATTCTTTAAAAAATGTCAACAAAAAATGTTGGCAAATCAGGACATGCTGTTATTGGAAAATAATCAACTCTGGGACTCTGTAACTCTGCTTCATTACCATGCTGCTATTGATTATTTTCCTATAACAGCACAACACATAGTGTTTTATTCTTCAGTTGTTATTTTCACATAAATTCAAGGTTATCTGTAGTTTAGGTTAGTTTTTTTTTAAATTTAGTTTTTATATACAGCCTTTATGGGGTCACAGTGGCTTAGTGGTCAGCAGGTTTGTCTCTCTCCTCCAGGGTTGAGGGTTTGAATCCTGTCTCTGCAATATGTGTGCGGAGTTTGCATGCTCTCCCTGTGCTTTAGGGTTTCCTTCCCCAGTCCAAAGACATGCATTGCAGGTTGACTGGCATCTGTAAATTGTCCATAGTGTGTGAATGAGTGTATGAGTGTGTATGTGTGTGTGTGTGTGTGTGATTATGCCCTGCAATGGGTTGGCAGCCCATCCAGGACGTCCCCTGCCTTGTGCCCCGAGTGCCCTGGGATAGACTCCAGCCTCTCCCACGACGCTGTGTAGGATAAGCAGTACAGAGAATGGATGCCTTCATATGTAGATCCTCTCAGGAGAAAGTGAAGAAAACATCGCATTTAGTGCGTAAGTATAAGTTTCACTGCTGATTTGTTCATTATCAAAAAGTGTCAAATTGTTTACATAAACGTATTAATAGTGAAAAAAATATCTCCTCCACGTGATACAGATGTTCTTTAATATTCTGTTGTGCCTTTCTTTAATAACCTTTGTCTTTGTCACCGCCTCCAGCCGATTTTCCCGTCCTCTGACCGGCTTTCCCTGCGCATTCTTCACACGTCTTCTTCAGATTAGGCCTGAAGACTGAGAAGGTCAGGGCAGTACAGCTCCGTGCAAAAGGCGGTGCGACACGACGGCTCGGGTTTCTTTCACAACAGTACGAGAATTTCTGTAAAGAATATAAACATCAAAATACGGTTTCTGAACATAAAAAAAAAATACGATAAATGGCACTGACAAACACAGTGTAAAGAATTTCAGTAATTCTTGAAATAAAATTCCAACCAGAATAATATTTTACTGTAAACTTTACTGTAAAACTAGGCGACAAAAATATTTACCTGAAACAGCAAATGAACCTCATCTGGCTAACAATTTTTTAAATATATATAATTTATCATTCTAAGTTTTGATTTAAAAAAAACAAAAACGTAGGTTCAACTATTTTAGCAAAGCAGAGTAAATGCGACTAGTAAACTGGCGGTAAAGTTAACCAACGCTGAGTAATGTTAGCCTGGCTACAAAAGGTAACTAGCGTTTGCTAGTTAATGTGATATTTTAAACAGATAAATGCTTCCTTTATGGATTATTTTTAAGCTTCATGTGGTATTCAGATCTGTGGCACACTGATTCTCATTGTTCGTTTTATCATTAATTGTAAAATATATGTTTATTATATTTATCTTTAATTTGAGCAGTTTTTATTGTGTAATCTCTTATGTTCACAGTTATGTATTGCGCAATCTTTCATTTAGAAGTTTTTATTGTGTAATTTTCTTTTTTTATGTAATCATTCATTTTAGCTATATTTCTTGTGTAATTATTAATTTCAGCAATTTTTTGTGTAATCTTTTATTTTATACATTTTTTATTGTGTAGTTTTTTTGTTTTATAAATTGTTTATTGTGTGATTTTTCATTTCAGCTGTTTTTATTGTATAACTTTGTCCATTGTCCGTTTTAGCCGTATCACTTAGCAGCCTTATAGTTGTTCTTACGTGAACTGAAATAAATTGATTGCTTTTATAAATACATTTTTATCAGATTGTTTTGTTAATTGTGTAAATTTTTGTTGTGTTTTAAGTTAAGAGGTGTCTATCTGGCAGCAAATAGCACTGACTCAATTTAAAAATACAGTAAAGTACATACTGTAAATAAACACTCCAGGAAAAATGATGCAAATGTTAATTAAGGCAACTCTGCTGTCAGGAAGTTACTGTAAATTTATGAGGTATTTTTTTACACTGCAGTAAAAAAAAAAAAAAAAAAGAAGTAAAATTGAATTATTTGGCCCGTCTTTAAAACTGCGTTTATTTTCTCAGGTACACTGGCGGGAATCCTGGAGGACTTGAGAACTTTACAACAATCAAACATCTAAATTGTAAAAATAAAGCTACGTTTTCCTCCTTTCACTCAGAAATCATGTGGAATGCAAACTTGCGCACACAAGTGGATTTTTAGATTCAGTTTAATTTTTTTTTATCTTGTCTTTAGAGAGGAACGAGAGAATAAACACTACACATTATGTAACTACTGAAATAATCACGTTTTCTTCCTGATATTTTTCGCACTAAACTAGAACACAAATCCGGCGACATGGAAAAGGGAAACAATTTATTCATTTAAATGAAATCTGTTACTTAAATTTAATTTTAAAATTTTAAGTTTAGATTTCATCTGTTAGAACGAAACGATCCGAACAAATCCGAGTAACACACTCAAACTCATTTGCCTTGTATTTATTAAATACGTCTCCTTTAATGTATATTTTATGCAGATATTTTGTATGTAAATTTCATGACTTTATATGTGTGTACTTTATAATTTCTTCTTTTATATTAAATATAACTTTCTAATCATTTTCTTGTAGTTGTGTCATGGAAAGAAGATGGAGGCGGACGCAAGTGCAGATGATTATTATGTAAAGAGCAAAGAAAACAACCAAAGACGTGAAAACAAGAACCATAAACGTGAGTTGCGGATACGATGCAAGAGACATACAGACTATAAGCGATCGTAAAGCACACAAGACAACAAATGACGACTATTACAAAAGCTTGACGGTGAGATGCTGAAAGACTGGAACTTACATAGTGGTGCTAAACGAGGAGTAAAGAGACACAGGTGAGTGATTAGTGAGACGTGTGACGTGCTGGGGCTGGTGGGTAGTGTAGTTCTGCGCACAATGGCACTTTTAAAGATTTAAATTGAAATACAGTTAATTGTGGTTTAAAAAAAACAAAAGTTAAATAGTAGCAAGAAAGCACGATTAAGGAAAGCAGCCTTTATGTCCAGCCTTTACGTCTCCAGAGTTATTTACCTCTGAACCTCCTAATTTACCTCTGAACCTCCAGTGAAACGATCACCTCGTAATCTCTTCATAAACAACATTATCAAAGCCATAGATCTCCACGGAGAGGTACCATATGGCCCGTTTTCCCTCCATCCCTCAGCAACAGTTATCACACATATATGATGTTTACATAAGCTCATGATAATCTCATGTTACTCTCTGACGCCAACCTTATCCATGAGATTACCGGCCCACAGATAAGTCTGCTGCTCCGTATCTCTCTGCGTAAAAACTAATCAAAAAGACAATAACAACCGCCAGGTTTTGCTCCACTGTGACTTTTATTGCTTTGCTGTCCATTTAGCACAGTAAACAGATTATTAACAAACAAAATGTGTAAAAAAAAAAAAAAAAAAAAAAAGACAGTTCATAATCTTTGATAAACATCATATTGGCCTGAATACGGCTAAATAACACCGATCTCATCACTGGCAGTTGGTTTTGTTTATGAGTGAGTTTGGTCTTGCACAAAATTGAAAAAAAGGCAAATAAATTCTGCAGAATAACCTTTTAAAAACCCACTAAACATATCATATACGTATCTAATACTTATTTTTTTTTAAAAAAACAGACATTTCTACTGTATCATTCTGTCTCTGTGAGAATGAAATGCTAACTTTTTATTTATTTATTTGAATGCAATAAAATACTGCTTGAGTCATTGTGATATTAATTTTTTTTTTTTTTCAGTACCCTTAGGTAAACCGAATAATTTTGAACATTTTAGTTCCAGTTTTGGAAGAACTGCTTGAAGATGACGGTCTCTCGGCCCTGTGGTATGATCTCCACCTGTGGAAATTGAAAAGAAGCTTTAATAAAGATGTTTTGTTACAGCAGTACTCTCATCAGCCTATTAAAAACAGCCTTCTACAGTCACGTGACCTACAGCTCTGAGACGCTTTTCAGACTTGCTCAGAAGGAAACGCATTGTTTTGTGCTATGTGACATTTTCTCTTCTTCTTCTTCTTCTTCTTCTTCTTCTAATAATAATAATAATAATAATATGCTTCAAATAGCATCGTATGAAACTATTTACACCACAGCGCTGTTGAATTCTGGACTCTGATTGGTCAGAAGGTTCATTTTCCATAACAGCAGCTCTGACAGCAGCTCAGGTACAAATCACAGGTGTATATTAATGCGATCTTTTGGATACGTTATCGTTTCTATAGTAACGGTTTACACGAGGACTTGTACGGCGGCCGCTGAACATAAACGGATTTTAAAAACTTGTGTAATTGTTGATATGTATTTTTTTTTCATCATAAGTTTTTCTGTAAGGAGAAGTTTATTTAACTTTTATGGAAGGAGTCTCCAGTGTCAGCGCTTTGTAACAGTCAGAGGTAAAGCTGTAACTTTTCCGAACATCTTCAGGACAGAGGAGTTTACTCTCTACGGATTCTTGAAAAACATGATAAGCTGCGTCGTATTAACTCCATGAAAAAAAGAGAAGCTGGTGAGGGAATGACTGTTGAGTAGTGAGAACAGGAACTGACTTGTTTCACAACATTAAATGTAACTATAAATGGATAAAACAGATGATGTGCCGCACGTCATTTACAAACAAAAACAGCTGTAATTATTGGCAAATTGCTGTGGCGTAAGAGGAATAAAACACTTCCGAACATGCTGTTATAGGAAAATAATCAACTTTAGGATGATAACAGTAAGTTCGCTTCATCACACCGTCCTGTGGTTGATTGTTTTCCTGTAACAGTACAACATGGAGTGTTTTATTCCTTACTTATCAGACCTTACACAGGGTTTGTACAGAATCTATTACGTGAAGTTCAAGTGTTTTATCAGGAAAATGGGGAAAAATGGATGTAACCTGAAATTAGTTCATTATATTTTATTTATTAACAACAGATATTGCCAAAAGCAGCTTTTAAATAATAAAAAGCAGGCACGATGACGCTTCCGAGCATCTACACAAACCCTGCTTATGGTGAAGACCGTTAACAGACCAGGGATTTAATCTACAGCCCTTTTTCTCAAACGATTTTACAGTAAGACCTTCTTCTGCTATCAGCGATGACTTAAACAAACCTGCGTTTTCATCCTGGGGTAGTTCATCTTCTGTATAAAATCATCTGCGACCTTCAGAGCTGCTTTCTTCTCTTCAGCGTTAGCACCACTGCCTGTGGAGAGGTGACGTCGAGGTGAGCGTTATTCTTAAACAATACTAATAATTAACTAGTATGATGTGAAACAGCAAGTTGTTAAAGATGCCCTGGGGGAGAAAAAAAGGGGTGTTGATCAGATGTACACTGTAAATAAGATAAGATAAGATAACAAGATAAAGATCAGATGAGATAAGCTTATGTGAAAAGGTGCAAAGAGCAGTACATAAAAACGTGTTGCTCATTGCACTCTCTGAAAATATCAACTTTTATAATGTTTACTCATGTTAAATAATTAAATAATGAGCGAATAACCTGTACAGAACTTCAAACATTAGAATATTCAAAGATTACTGAAAAATGTATGACATTACGTTATATACTGTACACTAAATGAATAATTTCTTTATATATAGCAAGAAAGATTGCAGGGTGAAGAGGTGAAGAAGGTACAGGAGTTTAAGTACTTGGGGTCAACAGTCCAGAGTAATGGTGAATGTGGGAAAGAGGTAAAGAAGCGAGTGCAGGCAGGTTGGAATGGGTGGAGAAAGGTGTCGGGAGTTCTGTGTGAT
>CM075014.1:22163872-22175448 GCA_037576675.1 Pangasius sanitwongsei | reverse complement strand
AAAATGGCTGTAATTCCTAAATGGTAAATGCCATATTTTTGTGGAACGTCTTAAAATAAAGCTGAAAGTCTACACTTTGAGCACATCTTGATTGTTTTATTTCGAATCCATTGTATAAAGGCAAAATCACAAAAACTCCGTCATTGTCCAAATACTTCTGGACCTAACTATATATATATGTGTGTGTGTGTGTGTGTGTGAACAGATAAAAATGCTTAACACGTGCAATAAATGTCCTGTATAGTTTTATTTTAACAATGTAATTTTTGTTTCAAAACCTAAAAATAAAAGACAGTTTGAGACACCTGTAGAAGATCTTGGGTGGTGTGGAATGTAATATTCCTATTTGAGTAATAACTCTGGCACACCAACATTCTCTGTGCTTCTTTTTCATGGTGACAACTCGAACACAAAACTTAACACTTGGTTAAATGTCTTAACTGACTGTAACTGTGGGTGACTCATCACAGGAAGTACTGTTTCTTTGACACATATAAACGCTTACCGCAGAAAGGGTGTATATGAATCACACTGAAACATACTATAATACTGAGAAATCGCCCTTTCTCACAATATATGCAGCTCTTGAACAACACATGTATGTTTTATTTTATGAATTACAAAATGAAAAGAAAAACTATCGTGATATGATATTTTTTTTTATTGCCCACCGCCAGACCCCTGTGTCCCTCTGGGGGGAATCCAACAACACTGTGTTTCCCATTCAGAATGACTTAGTAGAATCATTTTAGGAAGCCAGCAAACCTCATTTTTCCCCCAAAAAAGAAAAAAGAGTATTATTTCAACCATCTTCAGGCTCCAATTTGTCATGTTTTTGTATTATATATATATCCTGGTCCTGTTCCTGTGTTTATCTCTGCATAGGCAGCATCACTATTGTTATTTATTACATGTTCTTACTGAACAGTTAATAAATAGTGATCGCAAATGTCATATGCATATATATAAGAAATATTGGGAAACACTTTCTTTTCGTTCAGATAGCCTTTAAGAATGCCTTTGACGAAAGAAGAACATATTGAAATCATTCTCATGACTGGATCGGGAAGCTGCATGAACTTGAAATTACATGTGTAACACCAGATGTGGTACACGAGTTCATCATGAGTGGGAGAGACGACTTCGTGTGTGTTTACAAAGAGATGACAATCATGTAGAGGAACTTTTGTTTTGTAAAGTTACATTTCACTAAAAAGTGTTAACTTCCCGTATGTATGGAGACTTTTGGGACACCATGTAGAATGTCCTATGAATACATTCATAACATGTTCTAGTAATTTTACAAAGCATTTTACACATTGTTAGAATTACTTACAAAAATTACTTATAAGAATGCATTGAACTTTAAATAAACATTTTTAACAAATAACTGAATGAATATAATGTAACTTTATATTAATATAGATGTGTAGGTGTGCCTCTAGCTTTGTCACCTTATAGCTCACTCCCCTGGGGAAGAGGCTCATGAACTCGGGGGTCTCGTAGCCCTGCACCTGTCTGTGCTGGACGGGTTCTCCACCCAGGAAGTTATCCAGCTGGGTGGCCAACACGGCACAAGCTACCTGCTCATCACGAGACGACTTCTCACCTGAGGGACGGGGGGGGGGGTAGAGAGAGAGAGAGGTAGAGACAGAGAACGAGGGGGGGGAGATGGAGAGGGAGAGAGAGAGAGAGAGAGAGGTAGAGACAGAGAGAGAGAGGGGGGAGAGAGAGGTAGAGACAGAGAGCGAGAGAGAGAGGTAGAGGCAGAGGCAGAGAGAGGGGGGGGGATGGAGAGGGAGAGAGAGAGCGGTAGAGACAGAGAGAGAGAGAGAGAGAGAGGTAGAGACAGAGAGCGAGAGAGAAAGTGAGAGAACGGTAGAGACAGAGAGAGAGAGAGAGAGAGAGAGAGGTAGAGACAGAGAGCGAGAGAGAAAGAGAGACAGCGGTAGAGACAGAGAGAGAGAGAGGGGGAGAGAGAGAGGTAGAGACAGAGAGCGAGAGAGAAAGAGAGACAGCGGTAGAGACAGAGAGAGAGAGGGGGAGAGAGAGGTAGAGACAGAGAGCGAGGGGGGGAGATGGAGAAAGAGAAAGAGAGAGAGCGAAAGAGAGAGGTGGGGAGATGGAGAGAGAGAGAGAGGTAGAGACAGAGAGCGAGAGAGAGTGGGGGGGGGGGGCAAGGAAAAAAAGAGACAAATGTTACCATAGTTACCACTGCTTTAGATTGTTTAGTTGAACACATGAGTGCAAATGTTTGTACCCCCACAATGATTTCTGGATGAAAAATGAAAACCTTATCTCACAAATCTTTAAAAGTCTTAAAAATCCAAGAAGCAAAAGTGAAATGTGTGTGTGCAAATTCCTTTACAATTCAAAAGGTGAAATCAGTAGAAAAACAGTTTGCCATTTGCCACGAGCCTCTCAGGCTCCACCCATGTGATACCTTCTGGCAGCTTGATAACAGATAATATATCAGATTTAATCTGGAGGCGATAATAAAGATAAATATAACGGAGGGGATCTAACATATCATATCATGTATATCACACACACACACACAAATATACGTATCATAATTAGAAAAGGAGATACAAACTTATATACTGATATCATTTTGACTTTAATCTTACATAAACTATTACTTTTGTTACTGTTAAACATAACACATTAAATGCTACATACATATATATATATATATATATATATATATACACACACACATATATTCACTCATTTATTTAATTTAGGGTGTGCAAACCTTTGACTTGACTGAATTTTCACAGGGGTGGAGGATTCAAAGTAAAAGCCAGGTATTGTATGAAAATATTTCATTTTAGATTAAAATTAAACATTTAACATTTGATATGAATGTGTTTAAATATTAAATATTAAAAGGAAATTAAGTTTAAATTAGTGCACTCTCAGAACTGAAAATTAAAATGATTACAAAAAAACTTTAATATCTAATCAGCTCGCTGTTCTCCGAGTACTAACAACAGTTTATTGTGATGTACAGTAGGTGTAAACTGACAGGAGAAAGCGGACTGTATTCAGAGATGTGTGCTATGATATGCTACGCTGGTTCAGGGAGGAGGTTTAAGAGGCCGGTGTTCGAGGGCAGGAACAGGGCACGGGGGCAGATCATGAATCTATGTGTTGACAACCTGAATAGCAGCGCTACCTAAAGCAGCAGATACGCACCGAGCCAACAGGCCAAATGCTGTACTGAAACTTTAATGACCCACATGTAACTCCTGCCCTTCCTGTTTTCGCCTGGGTTTTCCCCTTTATCCCTCTTTCATTGTGATCACACTCCATCTGCGTGGCTTATGTGTTCTTATACCACAGCGCTATTGAATTCTGGATTCTGATTATTCAGAAGGCGTTGATTCATTTTCCGCAAATCATCTTTGTTTATATCAATACGTCATCGTTTCTATAGTAACAGCTCATTCACAGGGCTGTGTATAGTGGAAAATAAAAGAAAGATATGATCACCGATGTGATGAAGTTTTCTGTAAGGAGATGTTTTTTTAACATTTATGGAAGGAGTCTCCAGTGTCAGTGCTTTGTAACAGTACGTACTGTAAGTTTTCTTGTGGTTTCTTGTTAACAAGACGAGCTGCGTTTTTTTGTTTTTTGTTTGTTTTTTTCCGGTCTTATTAAGTTCAAGGGACCGTTTTACAAGGAAAGATAATATAACAATATAATGTGAATTACGATTTATGTGAAAGCAGCATGTCTCCGCTACTGAACTTTGAGACTGTGATGAGGAAGTAGGAAGGGCGATACAGAGACAGGGGAAACCCATCATCTTCCTGCTTAAAACCAAACCCTTTCTCACATCACGCCATCAGTTCTTTTTTCACTTTTGTAAACCAAATGCAACTAAATACCCTGACCACTGTTAGGTTTAACTGTAACAAAAACAAATACGTTTCTATCGAATCTGAAGCATTCTCCCAGACATTAGATGATAGTGCAGAGAAACTATAGCTACACAATATACCTCTGGCATGAGCATCAGAGAAGTGGTGCATTATGGGTGTTCTGCACCACGTAGGCTACCATCTGAAAACTGACCTACAGCAAGGCATTGTGGGATTTCAGAAGTGCACTGATTTTTCTCCTCTGTGCTTTCAGACTTTAGAAAATAGGAAACCGATGTGGTTTCTCATATACGCTTCTTTTTTTTAAAATTATTATTTCAAGGCTTAAAGCTAGTTAGGTTAGGGTTATGTCACAAAAAAAAGTTTTGCCTATACACTTACACTGCTTCTTCAGGATATTTAATAATAAAGTCATACCTAAGGCTTGATTTAAGGAAGAATATGAAGTATGAAGTGAGAAAGAAACAACGATTTACTTAACTCTGGATTTGTTTGTACGTGTTTTCCTTTTACCTAATACTTTAGACTTTTATTTCCTATATTTCAAAAGAAAAACCTCTGCTTAGTACTCCAAACATCACTACATTTCTCTCTTATCAGATATTTGTCAAGTCACACAGTAAGATGGCTTTTTAGTGGCAGAAATCTATCTAAATTGCCAACCAACGTTAGCAAACATTGCCTAGCATAATACAAACTAGCTGGAAGCTAACACCTAGCACTGTAGTCGATCAGTTGATACATAAGTGTTGTGTTTATCAAGGCAGTTTGTATTGTGACAGCTAGCTATTAGCGTTCAGCTAGTTTGTATCATCATGGTTATTATCACGCTAGCTAACATTTGAGAGATTAGCAATGAAGCTGTTGTTAGTTAACTTTAGCTAATGTTTTCCAGGGTTTTTGGTGGAAGATGTGTTAACTGACAGGAACTAAAATAAGTGTGTGTGTGTGATCTAAGGGAATATTTTTTTTCTTCTTTTGTGAATCTTTCTTGTACTTTTGCTTTTATATCTTAAATAAATTGAAGATTTTCTACTTTACTTCTTCACGTTGAGTGAAGAATTTGAAACTGTACTCCACCTTTTACCAGAGGATTTATTTAAATAATAGTTTTACCCAGAGGGCTGGAGGACTGGAGAAATATTTTAGTGTCTGTTTAAAACAGTTTTTAAGAAACCCTACAATCTTTGTCTTTATCATGTTTAATTAAGAGGTTAAGAGGTTCAGACTTTATTCACAAGTCCCTTAATCGCATAATTCATACCCTGCACATGACCAAGGTTTTTTTTTTTTTTTTGGAAAATAAACTCAGTTTTGGTGTCAGACAGGTCTTAATCTCACCGATCCACATGTGCAGATCGGCTCCATCGTCTCCTCTGTTCTGCAGCACCAGGTAAGAGTCTCCGTTATAGAAAGCGCCGAATTCAGACGCGGCCAGCGGCACGGCCTTCAGCTTCTCCACCCGCCAGCAGTGCAGACCCTGCTGCCTCACCACGGGCCCGAACTGATCCGGAGCGGCCTGGAAGGGGAGCATTCTGCAGGAACAGAGGGACACGACATGAGAAAAATCTACTTTTCTACTCTACTGCAGGTGTAGAAGGTGTTGATTTGCTTCCACAGGGATTTGGATGGTGGACATTCCACATAAGCTAAACCATGCTGTTTAAAACACGTTATTTAACAAAGAAAACTGTATAAAATGTATCATCATTGATATGGTGAAGGGTTCCTGATAGGAAAAGACAGGAGTCTCCAGTGTCAGCACTTTTTCAGGACAGAGGAGTTTTCAGGACAGAGGAGTTTACGTTTCTCTGAGCGGTTTCTCTGTAACAAGACCAGCTTTTTTTTTTTTTTTTTACTTTAAGTGATAGATTTAAAAAAAAAAGTGCTTATAGCTGCTATAACGTAACTGAGAACAGGAACTAACTTCATGGAAGTTTCTTAGATGTTCCATGGTGCTGAATGTAACAGATAAAAAAAGATGATGTAACATTCATTAATAAATTTTTTTTTTAAAAACTGTAGTCGTCAGCAAATTGCTGTGGTGTAAGAGGAATAAAACACTTCGAGACATGCTACTGCAGGGCAGAAACAGTATTATTTTCTTAAAACAGCACGTTCCTGAATGTTTTATTGCTTATATAGTTAGTATTAATTTAAATCTTTGCATATAACACACACACACACACAGTATATATATATATATATATATATATATACTATGTGAATCTAACACGTTTTGCATTACATCTTGTCTTCAGAGAACATGGATGATCACAGTTGTAAGTGAATCACACTGAAACCCACTGTGTGTGTGTGTGTGTGTCTCTCTCTCTCTCTCTCTCTCTCTCTGTTGTGCGTGACATAGAGGTAGTAGAGGAGGAAGAAACGGCAGAAGATAAGCTACTTTTAGTCCCTGATGATGACAAAGGAGCAAAGAGCAGACTCGTCATTATGTAAGGTGTGGTTAGAGCAATGATTAGAGCAATATGATGATATAATAGCAATACTGTGATAAATTATGTCACTTTTCTAAAATATTGTAGAAATTATTATTATTTTTTTTATTCATTTAATGTTTTTTAATAATTACAAACTGACTGGAAGGAGTAGATTTTTTTCTTTCTTTATTTTTTTTTTTTAAACATTTTCTCTATTCAGTGCTAAAAAAATATTTTTTAATACTTTACTTTGTTGTTAAAGTATGATAATGTTATTTTTAAATATCAAAAAAAATAAAAACAAATGAATTTTTGCATTAAATAAATTGTTAAACACCTTTTAAAGCAACGCTTCTGCATCATGATACATATCATGTATCACAGAAATGTCTTTGAGAATCATGACACAATATGATGTTCATGTCATATCGCTCCACCCGTATTCCTGATTACTCTGTACTCATGATATGCATGTTGTAGCAAAAATAGCAGATAAATGTACGTTTCAGGATTTAAAATAACAATAAATACAAGCAAATATCTATTACATTTAGAGTTATATTATATTTCTTGTCAACAACCCTTGAAGAAAAACAATAAAAAGACTGAAAAGGGAAAAAGAAATTGCAAAAGCAAGTGACACACCTAACAAGCGCACATGATTCAGTCCCTCCCTGGAATTTCAGACACTCGTCATGATTTATGGTTTTCCATCATCACTCAAAAGACTTCAGCGTTCAGACTTACATGCCCATTTGTTTGTTCACTCGCCCACGAGCTTCCATCTTACTGGCACTGATACAGCACACTAACGCTCACAGGTTCAGCGGGATATTTCAGAAAGGCAGCTCTGTTGCCAATCAGCAGTTTGGCTAAAAGTCACGCATTTAAATTCAGCACGAAATTCTCTCATGAGACGTTCCAGTAAACGACTGTGAGGTTTCAGCAAATGCATGGCAGCAACACTAAAAATACCAATATGCAAACCTGCAAAAGCTTCACTTTTCAAGTGATGTTCATTTCCTTATTACAGGATCAAATATAAAAGGGGTTTAAACTGCCAGGGTTTAAACTTCTGCTTCAGAACAGAAAATAAATATAATTTCCCATCAGAATCACACACGTCCTTACAAGAACTTACAAGCAGGGCTAATAACACTCACTGTCCACTTTAATAGGAACACCTGCTCATTTATGCAGTTATCCAATCAGCCAATCATGTGACAGCAGCACATTGTATAAAATCATGCAGATACAGGTCAAGAGCTTGTGAATGTTCACATCAAACATCAGAATGAAGTAAAAGTGAGATCTCTGTGACCTTAACCGTGGCATGGTTGTTGGTGCCGGATGGGCTGGTTTGAGTATTTCCGAAACCGCTGATCTCCTGGGATTTTCACACCCAACAGTCTCTAGAGTTTAGACAGAATGGTGCAAAAAAAACAAAAAGATCCTGTAAGTGGAGGGTCTGCAGGCAGAAATGCCTTGTTGATGAAAGAGATCAGAGGAGAATGACCAGACTGATCTGAGCTCACAGGAAGGATATAGTAACTCATATAATCACTCTTTACAACCGTGGTGAGCAGAAAAGCGTCTCAGCATGCGCAGATCATCAAACCTTGAGGTGGATGAGACACAACAGCAGAAGACCACATCAGATTCCACTCCTCCCAGCCAAGAACAGGAATCTGAGGCTACCATGGGTCTTTTTCCAGTCTTAAACTGTCCATATGAAATGCTTTAGAGGCTGTTTATACATTGTGCTGCTGCAACATGATCGGCTGATTGCATAACTGCATAAATGAGCAGGTGTACAGGTGTTCCTATTAAAGTGGACGGTGAGTTTATACTGTATGGAAATATAGAATACGGAAAAGGAAATATCGAAATAGATACTGAATTACTTAAATAACCTTCTTCTGTGGTGTTGTTTACAGAGTGTGCTTTTTGTACATTCTTCGAGCTAAAAATGTGCCTGATCGTTTTTGATAATTATATTATTTATTTAATGAATTAATTATTTTTTATAAATTCATTCATTCATTCATTCATTCATTCATGTGTTCAAATTATATAGTTCCTTTCTTTATATAGCGCCCAAGGTTGCTTTACAAGTACATAACACAAAGAAACATCAACAAAAAAAATTATACAAAATAATGTTCCTCCAAATTAAAATGCATTTGACATTCATTTAAAGTAAATATTTTAAAATCCAATTTAAATAAATAAATAAATAATTGAAAGCATAGGATACATCACAATGTCTAGTGCACATCCAGTGAATTTTTATTTTTATATTTAGGATTATTTTTCATTTTAATGCATTCCATTTGCATTTGACCCCCTGACACTGAATATTTATGAGCACATAAAGGATTTTTGTAGCAGACACACAGATCCAGATCCAGATCCAGATGAGACGTTTCACACCACGGTTGCAGTTTAAACAGAAGCTGTTGGCAGAATGGTTTATGAGCTGATTTTTTTTTTTTTTGGTAAATGTTAGCCTATTTCAGTCACCCATACAGAAACCAAACAGGAAGGAAGAGAATGTAGTGCGAAGAGCAGGAGAGTGCGGTCAGGGCCTGCAGACGTAAGGCGTGGCCACAGAAGATCTTAAACACACACACACACACACACACACACACGTCTAATCTAAATGGCAGAACAGAACAGGTCCGTGCACTTAACTGCATGATCCCTTCAGCCAGTTCAGGCATGCTTTCTTCTGGCTCCGGCTCCATCCTGAGTGCGTTTGGTCTGTGTTTGTGTGTGTGTGTGTCTGTGTGTTTTCATCTGGCCTGGTTAAGCTTACGTGTAGCCGGTAACTGGACCCGGGGGAATAAAACCCGAGGACGCCCCACGGCGAGGAGAGTCGGGTTGCCTGACAGCGCTACAGGCCGGTCTGATCATTCCTGCGCTTTCGTCTTCACCCCTCTATCGTTCTATTCATCCAACTGTGTTCTGAGGTGTAGGGTTTGAGTGACTGAGTGATTGGGAGATGATTATCCACAACAAGAGGCCCAGCATTGGAGAAATTAGAAATGAAATATGTCTGTGTCTGTGCAGTGAAAGGAAAGAAAGATGAGGAGATTGACAGGGGTCAACAGCGCCGTGTCTGAGACACCTGAGGCACGACCCGTACGTGTGCAACTAATCAGAGAAGGAAATATGAGAGCGATAATAAAACAATAACCACCTCAGGGGAGGGTGGAGAAGCCTGATACTGCTATGAGAGTTGCAAACCTGCAATAATTATCTAACATGCCTTTCAGAAAAACAAGCATCAGCTGAAAGTAGTCTAATTTTGTGTCAAATCTGCAAGGAGTTTTTTGTCTTTAAAGGGAATGTAGACAACAAAAATGACCACTGTAACTTTTTTAGCTTCTAAAGTTTAGTTTCTACACAAGTTGAAGATTTGTAGCCTACCTTGCTGCAGTATCACTGAGAACTTTTTCTCAGTTTGAAGAAAAACAGAGGAAGAGATTTAGCAGAGGAGGAGAAGTCTTTGAGCACGAAACGCTTCCTGTTTCTCCTCTGAGTCACAGCTCATAGCACACCCATCTAAAACCAAGAGCAGGGAGGGTAAAAAAAAGTACAAAAAAAAAATGAAGGAGTGAAGGAGAAGGACGGATTGTACGCAAATCTGTACCACTTCCATTTGATATGGTTGTTTGCTTTGGGGTTCCTCATGTCTGATTGAATAAATTACAGGATTTGATACGTTAGCTATGCCTGCTGCAGGAAAGATGACAAAGCTTTTTTTGTAAAAATGATTTAAAAAAGAGATGCAAAGAGTTGCATAAATGTCCCATCAGTAAAAACAGAAAACACCCAGTCTGCTATGAATCCTCTGTCTCATGTCAGGACATGTTCACAGATATCACCATCAAACCTGAAGTTCACTTGCCTGTCAGAAAAATCACATACAGCTCACATGTTTTGCTCACATGAGGAATGCCATGAGGAAGTGTGATTTCATGTGAATGTGCTAAATAAACCCATGTGTCCTACATCTTCAAGTTCACCATGTGGATACTGTGTAAAGGAATCATGTGGAGAGAAAAAAAATCACATGTGAATTTAAATGAACCATGTGGGAAAAATTCAGTTTTAAAATGATTTGAATTGTGTGAAAGAGAATCACATAAATGAACCCCATGGAAATAAATGAATCACGTGAAAAGAGATGAATCGTATGAAAAAAATCGCATGTGAGAATGAATCATTTGAAAGAATCACATGTAACAATAAATGAATCATATGAAGAAAAAAAAAATCATGTGATAATGAATCTTGTGCAAAAAAAATTAATCGTGTGAAGAAAAAAATTAAATTTATTGAAACGTGATTATAAATGAATTGTGGAAAAAAAATCAGATGTGAAAATTAATGAATCGTGAAGAAAAAAATCAATTATTCAAATTAATGAATCGTGTAAAAGAATCATGTGTGAAAATAATAAATAAATAATAAAGTCGTGTGAATATAAATGAATCAATGACAAACATCACGTGAAAATAAAAGTATCATGTGCAAAATTCAAATCTAAACTACGTGAAACGTAACCTTTGACGTGTCTAAAGCATGAATTGTGGCTCACGTGAATATTAACCCTTAAGAGTTTAAATATTAATGTGAGATGTGGGATTTTTCTTACAGGAGCTAAAGCTTCATAAACCTGCTTTTGGAGCTTTATCATGCTTCAATTCCGACTCAAATATAACACTGTAATATTGACTTGATTATCTGGATCAGGTGTGAAACTAAATTCTGCATGATATTAAAGACATCCAGCTAAAAAAAACACACATACTGCAGAGTAGTGAGTCGTGTGTGTCGTCCCTGTGTCTTTGTGAACGACTCATCTGTGAACGAGTCGACTCTTTCAGCTGAACACTGGGAGCCGACTCGCTTATCTGAAGAGCCGATTTATTCATTTATTATTATTATTATTTTTAAATAACTGTAGACAAGACAAATAGATCATATAATCATGCACTTGCTGAGAATCCTTGAAAGCACTATTTCTTTCAGCAAATGCAAATCTGCTGTGGTTTCACATGAATTCATGTGAATTCTATGAAAGTGATCATTTCAGCTTCTCCAGTTTCAGTAGCTTTTTAAAGCTGCATTTGTGAGCTGTATTTCTCCTTCAGGAAGTGAACATCAGGGCCCGTATTCACAAAGCTTCCTGAGCCTAAAAGTTGCTCCTAGTGACGAAATTCTAAGAAAATTCTTA
>CM075014.1:22147389-22163772 GCA_037576675.1 Pangasius sanitwongsei | reverse complement strand
AATGTAAGAACTTAAATATAGTAACTACTGCGTGGAAACTGGTTGCTTCAAAAGTAGACACATTTTCAACATTTGGCCGTTTTAATTAACTTTAAGATATTTAGCTTATAGCAGAAGCTTTGCACAAAGTAGCCTGTGTTCATGATTATACAATTTCTTAATACAAACATTTTATGATTTCACTGTCCATTATATTATCATATATTCTGTTTTCACAAAGAGCGCATTTTAAGACCTTTACAGATAGGTTTTTTATCAACCAATCACAGTCCGTGAATTGCTGCGTCATCCCTAGCAACGGGGTCAACCACACCTCCTCACTAAGATCAAGGTTTTTGAGTTGCTCTGAGAAGTTTCCTAAATCACTTTTATTCTAGGACTCGCAGCTAGGACTTTATAGGCTAAGATAGGAGCTCTCTGAGAGAATTCTAAGAAGCCTTGTGAATACAGGCCCAGGAGTCGCAAAAAATGGCATGAAAAAACATCTTAAACCTACATTCACCTGAAACAAACAACTTAGCTGTTGTCTTCTGCCATTGAAGCTCATCTGCCTCGATGTTTGACGTGTTGTGTGATGTTCTGAGATGCTTTTCTGCTCACCACGGGTGTAAAGAGTGGTTATCTAAAAGTTACCGTAGCCTTCCTTTCAGTGTGAACCAGTCCGGCCATTCTCCCCTGACCTCTCTCATCAAGAAGTCGTGCGTCTGCAGAACTAGTGTTTGCTGGATGTTGTGTCTTTTTCGCACCATTCTTTGTAAACTCTACAGATCTACAGCTGTGCCTAAAACTCCCAGGAGATCAGCACCAAGATCCATGCCACGGTCAGGGTCACCAAGATCACGTTTTTCTCCCCTTTCTGATGTTTGATGTGAAAATGAACTGAAGCTCTTGACGTGATTCTATGCATTGGCTGACTGGATAAATGCATGAATGAGCAGGAGTACAGGTGTTCCTAATAAAGTGAGCGAATATGTATTAAAATTGTCAGAGGAACCGATTTTATCGTGGATTTTATCATTTCCTTGCATCATCAGATAAATCTGGATCTTTAGTCTTTACTTCCAAATCCTTCCCAAAGGTTTCAGAATGATCAACATGGTTTAAATGGTTCAAGGCAGATATTTCAGATCTATGACCAGGTGATTAGTACCTCACTAGGATCAAATGTATTTTTTTAATTTTTTTATTTTTAGGTTCAACATCACTCTTTTTTTTTTTTTGTTCGGAATGGAGTACAGTGGCGGCACTTGCAGCTAAATTAACTACTTTTTGCGTGTGTTCATTCAACATGGAATCACCAGCCAGTAGCAGACGTACAATCAGGAAAAGGAAACGCAAGATAACACGTGATATTTCCTGTCGCTGGTCCCAGCACTGTTGCACAACGACGACAAAAGAGGATCCCGAAACCGAGACGGTCGACTGCCTACTTCTCACTTTACCTTGATTTCAGTTCCGCTAGCCTAAGAGCTGGCATTACTACAATACTCGGTATATGCAGATGATTAGACAATCTTGTTTTCAGATGAGCAGTTAGCAAGTTAAAGCTTTTAACATTTGAGTAATAAAACACAGCAATGGATTATAGGCAAACATTTTATTGTTTTATCATCAAGTCAAAAACAAACAAATAGATACAGAGAATTAGAGAAGTCCTCTTCTATACAGTGGCAATTTAAGTTTAAATCTTCCTTTATTAACCCTTTTCAAACCCGGCCCAACTGAAGGAAACCCTGTCTCAATTTACACTCTCTCTCACACACACGTACTCAAACATCCATACATACACACACACACACTTCTACCAGGAGCCTGGGCACATAAGTGACTGGAACTTTAAGAAAACATCGTTGAAGGCAATCTAGGGCAGAGACTCTGACGAACCTGTTCTAAGGCTTTAAAAAGCAAACGCTCGCACAAAGCCACCATGACTGACATCTAAAGAGCAAGACAAAGGCCTCTTATGTCAGGAATGAACCCTGGTTCCACCTGTTTATACACAAAATGTTCTGCATATAGGTTTCCAGTATTGTACAGTATGTATTTTTGACCCTCCCTCCATCTCAGACCCTCAGGAACAGATGAGGAGGGGTGGGAGGACAAACACTGATTAATGATGTAAGAAAACTTGGGTTACGCTTGGATTGACAGAAGGATGGCGTTGAATATGAACAGAAACGACAAGCTCGACTGCTTGCTAGTCGTTTTAAAACGGGTCTCTGCACTCAGCACGCTGTCAAAACCAACTTTGCCGCCCCCTGCTGTTTACGCAAACAAACTGCATAGACTAGGCGAGAGCATTAAAATGAAAATCCAAAACGCTTGATCCAAAAGTAAACCCAAACACAAATCTAAACATCTCTATGAAGCAGACCAAAAAAAAAAAAAAAAAAAAAAAAAAAAATCAGAGAAACGATTACATTTCCACTCAGTGACTTACTGGGACTCTAACTTTTTAAATAACATTAACTAAAAAGGAAATCAAGGGGAGATATTTATACAGATGCTGACGGGGACGGATGAGGTTTTTGGGAATTTTTTTTTTTTTTTTGCGATAAAAGAAAGACGCAAAAAGAAACAGGTTCAGCTTGACAGGACAAGCAAACCAGCGTATATACGACTAACTCCCTCGCCTTCCTCCTCCTCCTATAACACTCTAAAACCAATAAAAGAAAAATCAATCATCTTTTCAGAAAAATTCACATTCCTCTACAGTTAGAGAGAAGCTATTGCTGGCTATAACTCATTTTTTTGTGGTTATTTGAAAATCGAACAGGATGCTGGTGAAAGTTTAACTACCAAAATAATAATAATAATTATAATAGAGGAAAGATGGTAGATAAGCCCTCAACATGGCCACTACTACGACCCTTTCTTTTATGCTAATGACCAGCATATGATCATCTGGTCAGATTAGACATGTCTGATTAATTTTAGCTGATAAACTCAAATCTGGCTCTTAACATTCATTCATTAGAGTTTCAGTTCTTTCCATTAGCATGGATAAACAAACTGAGCACAGCATATATACAAAGCAAGAGGAAAAAAAAAAAAAAAAAAAGTCAATGTTGGATACGTTTCAGTAAAATTCTCTGTGCACCTCACTTTTTTTTTTTTTCCTCCAGTTCCATCTGCAGTAGATATGATCCACAAAGTGTTTTGGCAAATTAAGCTCTCAGATTTCCATTATATTCAACACTGAATTAGAGATGCCTAATTTAAGAGGGGTGGGTTTTCATATTTATATTTATATATTTATATTATATATATATAAATATAAATAAGACCCCAAAACCCCTTTCTCAATCCAACCAAACTGAAAATGCTGAAAGGCAGTCGGTTCTACAGTTCACATCTATGACGATATCATAGTGAATAGAGCCTGTTTGCAGAAATGATGCGAGAAATGTCCGACGGGTCCGGAGGATTTCAGAACTTTTCACACGTAGGACCCCAGGTTCCGTAGTTTTCTGTTGTCCGAATCAAAGATGGCGGCGTCCATCCACGATATTGTCCCATGCTGACGCTGTGTTTTCAAGGAGGAACTTGAAGGACAAGGCGGCATCGTGATGGCGAGTCTAATCCAGTCGTCGTCGTCCGCTTCAGTTGTTTTCCTCGTCGCTGTCGTCGGGGCTGATGGCTGGACTGTAGGTCGGAGACGTTGGACTGTACCCGGGCGAAGTCGGGCTGTAAGTCGAGCCTTTGGGACTAGTAGGCGAGTACGTCGGGGAAGTTGGGGAGTATTTTGGAGACGTTGGGGAGTATGTAGGCGAAGTGGGCGAGTACTTGGGGCTGGTCGGGGTGTAGGTAGGAGACGTCGGAGAGTACGTTGGAGACGTGGGGCTGTATTTGGGCGTAGTGGGCGAGTAAGTCGGAGACGTCGGGCTGTATTTGGGAGAAGTGGGCGAGTACTTGGGCGAAGTGGGAGAGTATTTGGGCGAAGTCGGGGTGTATTCCGGAGAGCTGGGGCTGTACGATGGAGAGGTGGGGGTGTATTTCGGAGACGTGGGGGAGTAAGATGGCGAGCTCGGGCTGTAAGAGGGCGAGCTCGGGGTGTATGTAGGAGATTGAGGCGTGTAACGAGGGCTGGATGGGGAGTAGGATGGAGAGGTGGGGGAGTAAGACGGGGACGTGGGAGAATAGTTCGGGCTGGTGGGCGTGTAATTCGGAGACGTGGGTGAGTACGAAGGCGAGGTTGGGCTGTAAGACGGAGAGGTGGGCGAGTAGCTGGGCGAAGTGGGCGTGTAATTGGGCGAGGTGGGGCTGTAACTGGGAGACGTCGGGGAATACGAGGGCGAAGTCGGGGAATACGAAGGAGAGGTCGGAGAGTACGAGGGGGAAGTCGGCGAGTACGATGGAGAGGTGGGCGAATACGACGGGGACGTCGGGCTGTAGCTGGGAGACGTCGGTGAATAAGAGGGCGAAGTCGGAGAATAGGACGGAGATGTCGGAGAGTAAGACGGAGAGGTGGGGGAATAAGACGGAGAGGTTGGAGAGTAAGAGGGCGATGTGGGCGAATAGCTCGGGGAGGTTGGGGAATAAGACGGAGATGTCGGAGAGTAGGATGGAGAGGTTGGGGAATAAGATGGAGATGTTGGGCTGTAGTTGGGGCTGGTGGGAGAGTAGGAAGGAGAGGTGGGAGAGTAAGACGGGGACGTGGGGGAGTAGCCGGGGCTCTGTGGGGTGTAGCCTCCAGGGGATCGCGGCTCGTACGCCGGAGACGTGGGCGAATAGTTTGGAGACATGGCTCCACCTGGAGGAGAGAAAGGACAAGGACATGATGATGTATTCTGCAAGCCGAAAGTAAAATATTTTCCAATCATTTTTCATGTCTAGAAAAATGTGTAACATTAGCACACTGACAATTTTCTCTTTTACCAAACATCACTACAACTTCCCAAACCCTGACTTTAATCTTAAAAAAATGATAAAATGGCTCCTAAGCTAACCTGGAGAAGGAATGTAAGGACTGGCTGGACCAGGAGATCCAGGAGAGCCGGGTGTAGGAGACCAAGCGGGCGAGTAACCTGGAGAGAAGCCGCTGGCATCGGAGGCAGCACTGGGTGAAAATCCTGCAGCTCCTGGAGTCATTCCACTTCCTGTTTGGAGAGAGAGAGAGAGAGCGAGCGCGTGAGCAAGGATGAGGCAGAGAAAATATAAATGCTGGATCCGAGAGCATCAAATGAAAGCGACTGCCTGCACTCACCCACGCTGGGAGACCATGCACCGTAAGCCGGGGTTGCCCCCGTGTTCCAGGGCGTCATGGCTGGAGACATGCCACTCATAGGGCTGGGGGCGGAGCCAAAGAACATTCCCGTTGCTGCAAAAGGAGGGGGGAAAAAAAAAAAATAAACAAAATGCATGAAGAGACTTACTTTTAAGTGGAAAATCATTTTTGCTAATTAACAAAAAATAAAAACATGCTACTTACGTCCGGCCACACTGATGCCGGGGATGTTGGTGGGAATCTCCATGCCGTATTTGCATTTCTCGGCATCCAGCAGCAGGTCGAAGCAGCCGGTGCCTGCAGGAGCCAGCTGTCCGAGCATGATGTTTTCAGACACGCCCTTCATGGGATCGCATTCTCCATGGGAGGACGCTTCCATCAAGACGTCCACCTACACACAGGTCAAAGACAAACCAGCAAAAAAAAAAAAAGGTAACGAGAATGAATATCACGCTGTTACACTCGACGTTAAGATTCTTCCTGTACAGTTGTTTTTGCCTTTATTCAGAAATCACAGGCAAAAAAAACTACACTTCAGTAATTTAGTACATTCAACATTACATAGTTAGTTAAAGCTACATGCAGTACATTTAGCTGTGATAATGTGAAAAGGTGGGGAACAAGGTGGAGCAAAATCGCCATGTTGTTTCATTTATAGTTGCTGCTGCTTTGTTCATCAGTAAGACACTCTTGGAAAATAAAATTCAGTATTAAAAAATATTAAAAAATACACATGCCTATGCAAGTGTATAAATATACAGTATGCACACAATATTAAATAAAAAAAATTTTTTTTTTTAAAATATTTGTTCTCCTTGTTCTTACCGTCTCTTCAAAAGAGCACTTCATGAGCGGGCCGGTGTCCTGTCTGTTGATGCCGTGACGGGTGATGGCCATCAGGTGCCCTCTGCAGGTCATGGTGTCGCACAGGAGGGCGAGGTGGCGGTAGTTCACGTAGGAACCGTCAAAGGAGATGACGTGGTACAACTCCCTCTCCAGAGCCTTACGCACTGCCTCGATGCCGAGCACCTGCGAGAGAAAGAGGAGCTGACTAAAAACGGAAAAAAACGGCTGCAGCTACCCAATAATTAATGCTTTATATTGTAATTAATATCCTTTAACTCCAGATCTGGCTGTTTTCCTAAATTCAGATGGTGAGCTGAGAAATCTTACAGTGAAGATCTCCACGATGTCGTTGGAGGTGGTCCTGACGGGGTCGACGTCCTTCTCGCTGAGGACTCGCATGAGACTGACGCCGTCCGTCTCGAGAATCCATTCCTGTAGCGCTTTAAACTCTCCCTCCTCCGTGATTATGGTCCTTTTCTTGTTCTCGGTTTGAGGAAGATGCATGTAGACCTAAAGGAGAGGAAGACGATGAGTTCAGTACAAAACACACACGAGCTTGCGATGGAGGGTTTGTTCAACAATGCCCATTATATAATCATGTGACTCGTGACACCTTGCTGATCTGCTCGATGCCCTGTAGGGTCATGTCCGTCAGCATGTTGGACTCGATGCAGCGCAGAAACACGTCGTCGTCCATCTTATCCACCACCTCTTCGTCCTGCCAGAGGAACGACACAAACGATTCGACCAGCTCAATGAAATGCGTGTCTAATGTGAAGGGAACGCGATTAGGAGACACCCTGATGGTGAGGCGTGATTTTAAAATATCCTTAAAAAAAAAAAAAAAAAAAAAAAAAAACCTTTAGTAATCTCACCTCCTGGAACTTGTTCTCGTCGCTGTTCATGATTCGGATACGCAGCACCAGCTTCTCGGCGTTATCGTCATTGAAGATGCAGTTTAGATCATCACCAAAACCTGGGAGACGGAAATAAGGGGGAAAATTAGATACTGAGCACAGAGAAAACCTAAACCTACCCAGCTTATTATTATTAATATTAATATTATTAAATCCTAGCTCCTGTCCAACAGAGCTTTTAGCTTGATGCTATTCTAAAGACTAAGCCCCTGTTTTATTTTAGCTGGAGAGTAAAAATTTTATACACACTTCTGTAACTCGTTCTGGATAAATTCAATACACGGAAATGGAAATAAAAAGGCACGGAGTTGTTTCTGAACCGGGATTCAACAGGATACAAAAATAAATCAATAAAAAGCATAACTAAATGTGACTGCTTACTCTTTATTGACCTTTTTAAGACGACAATACAGACAAGCATCCTGCTTTCTCATGGCTCACAATTAATTAATTAAAATTAAATACTAATATGAGAATACACGACTTCACAGTATCCTTGAACGTGATAAAGTGAAGTTAATATTTAAGACAAATTTTATTCATGTGCTTAGATTACTAATATTTATGGGAAGTGGAAGGTTTATTACAAAATATTGCAGGTCCGAGGGGTCAGTATGTTCGCAGCTTTGGAACGAGTCTCCCAAAAATAAAGGCAGTTAATAAATTACTGGAAGCCTTTAAAAAAAATTTCATCCCTGACCGAATTTGCGAGCGCATACTACCCTGAGAATAACATTACTTAATAGTATTATTATTAATTATTTAATTGTGATTATTTTTATTGCTATAATTGATCTTTTTACTACGAGTTATTACTATTGATTTTCTTTGGCTATTATTGCTTGTTTTTTTGTTGATTGCTTTAATACGCCACGCTCTTTCGACTCCTCAGCCGTTTTCTTTGGTTAGAAGAAAACCCTCCGCTTGATGCGAGATTACAAAACGCAGACTTCGGTAAAGTGAATTAAAGAGCTCATCGAGAGTCTTCTTGTCTCACCTGCGTTAATCTTCTCGGCGATCTGCTCCATGGAGAGCTTGCGGTCAGTCATGTGTTTGCGGTCCAGCTCGATGCGCAGCAGCCAGGGAGAGATGCGGGTCACGTCGAAGTCGGGCATCTCGTAGTAAACGTTCACCCACTCCTGATCCTCGGCCACCACCGTGCTCTGGGGGTTGGGGTCGTAGTAGATGGCCGTGTTGGCCGTGACCTTACGCAGCGTCGTGTGCTCCAGGCGACACAGGATGTCTTTGGCGCGCTCGGCGTCGCGGGCCGCCTGGCCCAGCAGGAACACGGTCAGGGACGGAGTCTTGGGACGCTTGGAGATGTTGATCAGCTCTTTGAGTCGAGGCACGCCCAGGGTGACGTTCTTAGCCGACACGCCGGCGTAGTGGAAGGTGTTCAGGGTCATCTGAGTGGCAGGCTCACCCAGAGACTGAGCAGCCAGAGCACCCACCATCTCACCCGGGTGAACCTAAAACATTTCAGAACCGAAATTTAACCATCCAGTCCAGAGCGACGTCACGGGATTGTTGTGGCGTCACGGGATTGTTGTTCTACTCACAATTGACTGGTTGAATTTCGTCTCGATCTCCCCCAGGAGCCACTCGAAGGCCTCGGAGCTGAGACGAAACTCTTCGGTCATGCGTCTGGAGCAGAGGGTGGAGCGCAGATGGATGTTGAGAAGCAGCGTGGCGTTCTGCTGGGCCTGCTTGCTTAACGGGTCATCACCGTTCACGATCACCAGCTTCTTACTCAGCTCTTGCACACCTACACGGACCAAAAAAAAAAAAAAAAAAAAAAAAAATTAATCCAGTAATTCAAGCACAAGCTGCTAAATCGGGTTTCGTTTAAGCTACATTTATACTTCGAATTATAAAATTATACTAGAAGTTAGGATTAGGGAAGCAAGTATTGATTCCAAATCTGTGTATTGGCGCACAGATGCATAAAAGCACACACTCTTGGCATCTGTCATAAGTTTACACACCCTCCACCACTCTTAAAGGGTTGAGATCGGTTGGAGTTCGCGGGTTGATGCGGAAAATCTTTTGCGCATTCCAGATCATTCGGGCCAGATTGCACGGCAGCACCACCTGCAGGAACGGAGAGAGAGTTACAACTCAGTGAGACGACCTGCATTATGCAGCGTAAGCGCCTTTTACAGCATCCGTAGGGCATGTGTGATGATTATAGACATGAGAAAACAAGGTTTTTGCTGAATGTGTTCGTAATTTTCTTCAGTCAAAGGTGCTGGATTAATTTTTTCCTTCCCTGAAACAAGATAGTGACATCACCCGCCTCCTCTACGCCAACTTTACTGAGGTTCAACACACAACATTAGACTCTGATAAGTGAGTAAACGGGTTTTCCTGGTCGAGTAGCATGTCATGTAAGCACTTGTATGTTAAACAGTATACGTCGTATAAGCGTTACCATTTTAAAAAAACTACACACCTTGCTGTCCCCAGTGGGGAAAATGGCCCTCAAGATCTCTCGGTCCTCCTTCATTTTCTCAAACTCCCTCTCCAGGGCGCTCTGCACGTGCGCGTTGGTCATCACGTCCTTCAGCACGTCCTCCTGCAGCGTGCGCCGGAGAGCTCGCTCGTTAGTGTAGTCAAACTTGAACCTGGTGGATTAAACAGGATCGAGGTCGAAGGTCAAGGACAGAATGTCAGATAGGCGACAATCAACTAGGTTTTGGAAAGACTAGAAGGATTTAATTAAAGGCAGTTATGACAACCTGAACATGACCATGAGGATGTGATTACTGTAGTGACTCACTTCTTCTCAAAAGCTTTGTGGGATGGTTTAAGCGTGGCCATGTTTTGGAACTCGACAGCCTCCCCAGCCAGACCGTCCTCTCCGTATCTCAGCTGCACCACCTGGTTAATGGAGTTCCTCACTGTGGCGTCGTATTTCACCATAACCGACTCCATAGACTTGATCAGACGACGCTGGATATAACCTGAGGAGAGCAAAACGCAAACAGGAATCATGAGGAACGCTGCGGCCAACATGCTTCTAGTAAAACACAATCATTTTGGCTACAAATACACGTTGCTTTGAAGGTTCTTGTTCTTTACCCGTCTCGGCTGTTTTCACAGCCGTATCGATCAGACCCTCTCTGCCTCCCATGGCGTGGAAGAAGAACTCCGTGGGCGTCAGACCGGCGAGGTACGAGTTCTCCACGAAGCCCCTACTCTCAGGACCGTAGTCGTCCTTGATGAAGTGAGGAAGAGTGCGGTGCTTGAAGCCGAAAGGGATTCGTTTACCCTCAACGTTCTGCTGACCCACCACAGCAATAACCTACAGCAGGAGCACGGACAGGTGAAATCACAGAAACGTACAGCTTTATAATTAATTAAGCATAGCGAGAGAAATCTCATTTGAACTCCAAGTGAAATCACTTTCTGCTCATTAAGGACGTCTAACTTAAAAGTCTCACCTGCGAGATGTTAATTTTGGAGCCCTTGGATCCGGCCACCACCATGGATTTGAAGTTATTGTACTCGGACAGCGACTTCTGAGCAGAAGATCCCGTCTTGTCTCGAGCGTCGTTCAGGATACGGTTGACCTGATTTTCAAAGGTCTGCCTCAGAGTGTTACCTGGAGTGGGCTCCAGTTCGTTGTTGTGAGCTTTCTCGATGACCTGGAAAGTGTAGTATATAAATGTTAAAATTATGTGACTCAATAAAACCACCATGGAAGTGAATCTCTAAATAAGCTCCACCCCCTCGCAGCTCACAGGCAGCACTAAAAACAGCAAACTCCGCCACAGAACCCAGCTTTCGCAATATTTCATAAACTACGACTAGACACATCGTAAATGAGGAACCACTCGCCTCTATCACATCTTGCTTGGCCTTCTTGATGGTGTTCTGAATGTCAAGATACGTCTTCGCATCAGCGATGGAGTCACCAATACCAATAGAGTGGCCTACAAGAGTGGGAAAAAAAAACCCCATGACCTCGTGCTCAGAAGAAAGGAAAAAGAAAAACGCAGGCTGTGTGATAAAGGTTAGTGAAATCAATTGGTTACGAGAGCTAAGCTCACCATGATCAAACGGTTATAATTATACACGCAGTCTCTCAAATAAAACCTGACCTTCGATGAGCAGCCAGTTGTTGACGACAGTCTGAATGTTGGAGTAGAAGAGGCGGGTGATGTCATGACCCATCTCCAGGTAGGAGATGTGGACGAGAGAACCTGCGGACGTACCGAGGGACTTCTTACACAGGATCCCCATGATCAGCTCTCCGTTCTCCACGATCACCTGCAACAGGAAGGAACGTTCCAGTCAATGAACGACTGTACCGGTGTAGAACCTTTAAGGGTTCTGCGATTGTCCCTTTTGAGGAGCCTTCAAGGCTCTATATAGAACTCTGGCCTTTCAGAAACGGTACTCAGTAGACTCATTTTAGGTACAACCCTTAAATTATCCAATGAATCCTTAAAGAACCCTTGAAGAACCTGTTCTATTTACTAAGATTTACATTTTAAATACCTGACAAATTCTTTGGAGTAAGAAAATAATGAATAATGTATGTGGTATAAACTCCACTTATCCAGTTAATACACACTTTTAGGAAAAAAATGGTTCAAGGGTTCATTGGACACTTAATGGCTATTAGCTTCCATAACAGTGTTCTTTATGATAGGAAAACATTTTGAAGTATAGTATTATATAGAACCTTTAACGGTTCCCTCTGTGGGACAACCAAAGAGCCTTTGAGATCTCTAAATTTAACTGCATAGACTAATTAATCAGGTCCAGAGTTGACTCACTGTCAGTGTAGCTTTATATATAAAAAAAAAAAAAAAAAAAAAAAAAAAAAAACGTTAAAAAGGGGCCTCTACTTGCATCCCTTTCTGATGAGAGAACGTTTAAAAGAACCCGAGGAACCCTTATACGTTCTAAATTTAAGAGTGTGGCCTAATTAATCAGGCCCACCTTGGTATCTCCAGGAGAGATGTGCTTATACGGGCCGCTGTCCTCATCGTCCGGATGCGTGCTGTGCGTACGGATCACGTTGATGTGACCTGGAATGATCAAGCTGAAGATCTGTTTGCCGGTCCACAGCGGGCGTGGCTTTAAAATAGCAGGCTGTGGCACTTTGCCGTCCCAGGAGGACAGGAACATCAGCAGATTCATCACTTCACCCTGATGGAAGAAGAGAACCCCGAGGGGAAAAATCCTCAAGTAAGAAAACTGGTCTTTCGTATCATATCACTGAGAATCAGTTTTAAGTCCGACTGACACACACCCTCTCTAAGAAGACGTCTCGCTTGGTGAACTTGCGCACGGCGGTGAGCGTGTCCTGCACGATACCCATGACGGGTCTGTTGGACTGGGGCGTGACGATCATACGCGGCACCATGGCCAGCTCCTGAATCTCGGCACGCGTCTCGAGCGACTGCGGCAGGTGCAGGTTCATCTCGTCTCCGTCAAAGTCGGCGTTGTAAGGAGTCGTTACGCTGTGGAGGAAGGACATCGGATTGTATTCTGCTCATTTATCATTTTCAACAACCAAAAAAAAATGTTGACATTAAGCATTAAAGGTGCAGTCTGTAGTTTTTAAAAAGGGGTTTCTAGACCTTTAATAACCATATAATCAGTACGATGAGTGCTACAGATACGTATAAAATATTTATTTAAAAAAAAAAAAAAAAAATACAAATCACAAAGGATTTGGTTTATTTCTAGTTTAACTCGTTTACATTTTTCTGGCCCGGAAATAAGCCCCGCCTCCTTCCCAGACCGAGCTGCTCACCTTCACTGTTTTTTTTTCTCTCTCTTTCCTCAAAAGGCAACTCACTAGTAATACCCTGTTTATGTCGTAATTCACCTCTCCAGCCAGCAGAGGGCTCTAGAAACGACCGCCTGCTCTTTTCAAAGTCACGCGTGTATACCTGAGGTTGAGTCGAAACGTAGACCACGGCAGGATTCGAACCCTGTGACCCATCATGGACATTTTGTGCAAGGTGGGCTGTCTGTTAAAGATGACGATGTCACCGTCGCACATGTGTCGCTCCACCTGATGAGACATCCATCACAATAAGAGTTTATAAGTATTTAAAATTTTTTTTTAAAAAAACCCATCAGGAATCAGCTAAGGAACTGCGTTACTTTACCTTGTAGCCGATCTGAAGGTGAAGGTCGCTCGGTTTCGGGTGGAACCGGAGGTCAATTCGGTCTCCGTTATCCCGGATGATGTATTTGGCTCCGGGATACTGACTGTTTCCTCTCCTCACGAGCTCCTGGAGTCTGAGAAGGGAATCAAAGTCAATCATCTCAATAAACTGGCAATTCAACATCCAATACCATCACAGACCTGCCTGCACTCCTTTCCCAAACACTTGCCTTAAACAGAAGCTTTGAGTGCTTTGAGTGTTTGTTTTAGTTAAAGTTTAAAAAAAAAAAAAAAAGAATTTCCAACCTCTGATTAACAAAAGCAAACAAAATAACTTGGTATTTCTACTCAGAATATCAGGGAGGTCTCCTCAACCTCGAATTTATCACGACATGGAAGCAAGATGGCCGCTTACATCACGCACAGTAACTAAAACGTCACTTCGTTACTTTTAGATCAGTCAGAATAAACACACATTAGTACATTAATCCACGTAAACCATATAGTTTGCTGTTTTACGAAAAGTAAATACATTGCAAACTCATGACGATTAATGCTAGCAAAACATGCTTCCAGTGACGCGTCCACGGTTTTTTCCCCCACTTAGTAGCTTAATTGTGCGGAGCTCAAAAAAATCACGTAATTCCAATTTCAGACTTCATTCGAATGCAGCGGGAAAAGTTTCCACGCGCGTAAGTTACCGTAACACGCCATTTATACGCTGACTGCTCTTTTAATCACTTTCTGATCATCACTACCAGTAAAATTATTTGTAAAGTGTTGGATTTGACACTCCATTGTCGGCCTATTACGCTTTATTTATTTATTTTTTAGGTTTTTGACTATTCTTGGCTGAAAGTTTTAATTCCCTGATGTTAACTACATACATATGTAATGTTTAGTCAAATCTTTATTGATGGATTATATTTCCTCAAAAACACACACGGTTTACTGTGACAGAAAGCGAGCTCGTGTGGCGTTTTTAAAAAAAACAAAAAAAAAAACAGGACGTGTAAAGTTGGCAAGTTCGTTACCTGTCGATGTTGAACGGCGTGACGATCTCGGGGAAGGTCATGTTAGCGGCGATGGAGCGAGGCACGCCCACCTGGTCGATCTGTAAGTTGGGGTCGGGCGTGATGACGGTTCGGGCGGAGAAGTCCACACGCTTCCCCATCAGGTTTCCTCGCACTCGGCCTTCTTTCCCCTTCAGCCTCTGTTTGATGGATTTGAGCGGACGACCGGATTTCTGCATCGCCTGAAATGAAAGGAAAGTTTTGGATTTTCGACAGATTCTCAGCGTTTTACAGTCACTCCAACTCACCAAGCTGATTCATTATTGAAAAGTCAGGGTGATGAATGAGCTCGCGTCTATTCCGTGTTATTTCTACAGTACATTTCTTATATTACACACAGATCCATGGTGTATTTAACGTACACGTTTTGTTAAAACTTACTCGGGGCAGACCGGGCAGCTCGTTGTCCACCATGGTGGCCACGTGGAACTGCAGGAGCTTGACGTCTTCTGCTATAACGTGCGCCGCGGCTCCGCTCTGCTCGTTCCGCCGCAGCTGGTTGTTGATTTTCACGATGTCGGCTAACTTGTGCGTCAAATCGTCCTGAAGGGGAACCGCAAGAGCAATTTTTGGTAAATTATAAAAGCACACAAGTGTTTACTGGTGAAAATGATGCACCGCAATGATGATTCACACACTGAGCCAAAAAAACATTAAAATTAAAAAGACTTGATTTTGATCGGAAATGGCTTAACATATTCTTTGAGCTACAGTTTAACTTTAAATCAAATAAAAGTGGCCCAAACATCTGCATATTAAAACCGCACACTAAACTCACTAGTCAGATTATTAATAAAAATGACTGAAGTTTCTCTCCAAAGCCAAAACTGAAAATTGCCTTAAAGTTGAATGAATGAAGCAAAATTTCGAGTTAAATTTCACCTTTATATTCTTTTGGTTTTTGTTGGTTTTGGGTTTTTTTTTTCACCCCAGAGGCAAAAATACTTTTGCAAAAATAACTCCATGAGGAAATAAAAAAAAGGCCAAATTTAAAATTCAACCCTAATAATTTTTGTTCAGTTTAAGGAATTATATTGTTTCTTGCTCATTGGAATGAAAAAAAGTAAATAAATTCTAGCTGATAACTGAACGAGTGAAATAAGCGCTCTGTAGTATAGAGCTGAGCACCACTGTGGTGAAATAAATCCTGAACACACACCTGACAAGTCTGAATATCTGACAAAGGTTCGACGCTCACCTGGTTCCTGGCTGAGCCCTGCATGACAACGGCCGGTCTGACGGCGAGCGGCGGCACCGGCAGCACGGTGACGATCATCCACTCCGGCCGCGCGTACTTGGGATCCATCCCCAGGATGAGATCCTCCTCGTCTGAGATGCGTTTGAAGATCTCGTGCACGCGTTCGGGGCTGAGGAGAATCTTCTTCTCCTGAGAGTCCTCGTTCACGTGCTTCCACTCGGCGTACAGCTCCAGGCCCGAGCGCCGGATGCGAGGCTGGTACCGCCCACATCCGCCGTGACCCTGACCATCACCGAGGAACCGTAAAAATCAGTACATGAAGTCGATTCTTCGAGCGAACAGAAATGGCGTTCCTGGACCAGCCAGGTGTTTTACAGCTCACCTTTTCTTTAGTGAGGTCCTCGTCGTTCTCCTGCTGCTCCACTCCGAACTTGTTGTCCATCTCCTCGCCGCCCTCGCAGATGTTTTTACCTTTACACAGGTCGTAGACGTGCATCAGGCGCTTTCGTGGCTGACCTTTCGACTTGGCCAGGATGTCTTTGATTTTTGGGTTGTTCTGTAACACGGACGGACAAACAGCATTATTTTTAACGCTAATAAACGTTCGCAAGCTTGCGCTGACCGGATTAGTGTTATAGCACTCCAAATAGTGCAAAATGAAAAGTCGGAATAAATATAAATCTGTATAAACAAACGAATAAAACACACACCGCATCAACCAGCAGCTTGGAGCAAAAGAAACACACACAGCGGAGGACTTTCATGATCTTCGTGATGAAGCCGACGTGAAAGACGGGCTTGGCCAGCTCTATGTGACCGAAGTGACCCGGACATTCTGTCATGTTCCCTACATCAGGAACAACAGATAATCAGTTTACGATCAAAAAAAAAAAAAAAAAAAAAAAAAAAAAAAAAAAAACACAAAATTAAAAATTAATAAAAACAGAAAAAAAAAGAAAAAAAGAAAAAAAAAATTATACAGTTAAATATTT
>CM075014.1:22133494-22147379 GCA_037576675.1 Pangasius sanitwongsei | reverse complement strand
CCAGCCTTTTTTTCCCTTATTGACCCGCAAATTCTGTCTTTTTCCCTAAAAAAAAAAAAAAATATAAAAATTTTACTAAAAAAAAAAAAAAAAAAAAAAAAAAAAAAAAAAACACACCTCTACAGTCTACATTTGTCTCAACATCTCAAAACTGAAATCCTGAACCTAATAATTATTCAGGGAAATATTTTATTTTTGTTCATGTAACATTTTGCACATCCCTGTATGTTTCATATCTCTTATTCATTCTGACTTTTACATTTTAACTTTAATGTAGTATTTAATGCACAGTCTAAAGAGGGGTTATACACTGTATATAATTGTGCATTTATGTGACAAATAAAAACCTTGAATTTATTAGTGAGATTTTTTTTTTTTTTTTTAATCAAAACACCACCACAGTATCGAAAAAAAGGCAACATGTAGCATCAGCCAAGTGCCTGAAATTATTCGTGATTAAAATACGAGCAGCTCCGCCCTGGTTTCAGGTGCAGCCATGAACCGGATCCCGACGCACCTGCACACGTCTGGCATCTCCCCGACCTCTCGATGACCCCCTGCCGAGGGTCCATGAGGCCGCCCAGCTTGGGGCGTCCTCCCTCGGTGGTCTCGGGGTACTTGATGCCCCCGTCTGTGACGGACATCCGTTTCTGCAAAGACACCAGGCAAAAATATTAACCTGAAAACGTCCAATATCTGTTTTTTTTTTTTTTTTAAAAAAAAAAAAAAAAAAAAAAAAAAAAAAGACCTTTATATACTTATGTGTCTCTTTATACAGTGAGACTGTAGGTGCAATATGCAAAATGCACAACTTCATAAACACTCAGCTAAAAGCACACATTTCAAATTAGGCATGAATGCCACTTCTTCGGCTTTGCATACAAGTAAAGAGTGCTTCTGACCACTGATTAAGCATAATGCAAACATCACAGACCAGCTCCCAACACCATGTTCGCACAAATAATCCCACTCAGGAAACAGTCACGTAGGGCATCTTTGATCACGTGACTTGTCACCTCAAACAGTCTGCAGGTATGAAGTGTACTGCACTTTTTATTTTCCTTCATAAAACCAACACACTCAAGTCTAGCAGTTCACTAAACTCTTCATGATCGAGGCTAACTCATGTCCAGAGTTACAGGAAAACAAAACTTCTTGCAACATTCTGAGTGCATTATTAAATAAATCAGACCTACAGCAGGCTGTTTTGTAAATCACTAATGCAACAGATTTGTGTTGTGTTCAGTGCATCCTCCTGCATCATCAATGTCAACATCAGGTGCATTAAAAAATACCAGACATTTTGCATTAAAAGATTTTTTTAAAAAAAAAGCATGCTTTTGAATTCATTTGTAAAAATGTTTTTATTGTCAGGAAAGAAAAAAAAAAACATTATGTCGAGCTTTGGGAGTTTAACGAGAAGAAGAAAAGAAACTGCTATTAAGTAAATGTGATTTCATTCTTTATAAAAAAAAAAAAAAAAAACTACTTAAGATTCTACTTTTATTATTAATGCAGTAAATCCTGTTAAACTTTTTTCTTTCTCTCTCTCCTCTCTCTCTCTTTTCTGCACGTGCGCTTAACTGTTAGACTGAGTGGCGCGTGAGCCGGCTAGCAATGCTAAGCTAGCGCTTAAACGAGGACAAAACGCTGAGCCTAAAAGCTAAGAAAAAAAAAAAAAAAAAGTAAAAAGACATGGAGCTAAAGTGGTGATCTATGAGGCTAATCAGAGCAACAAAGCTGGTGTCCAAAGAATGAAGAGAAAAAAACCTAGCGCAAAGGAAAAGACCTACAAGCTCATCAGGGCTGATGATGCCGAACTGAACTCTCTTGATGAGGCGCAGTGGGCATGCGCTGTCGCTGGAAGGCGGTCCGTGCATCCTGTCTATTCAAAGAGACTCGTCCTCCCTTCGGCACGCCGCTTTTCAAAGAGGGAACGGCTCTGAAACGCCACCAAGACCCTCTTCCTGGCACCGAGAGGTGACCGGAACGTGTCCGATGGCGGTTTCCAAACGAACCACGTTTCTTACCACTCAATGTGCCTATTTATTTATGTATATAATCTAACTGCTTAAACTACTCCTCTAGCCCCCTTCCTCCCCTTGATCTAACCTCTGGTGCGCTCTAAGCGCATCTGAAAGAAAGCGCCTCGCACACGTCTTTATATAGACTGAACGACAGCTACGGGTTAACCCACTCTCTTTCACAGGGGCAAACGAGTCCGAAGGCGGGTTGAAGCTCAACACTCCTGAACGTTCATTGGCTACACGAACGGTGGATATGAATAATTCATAAAGGAGGACGCACAGCCAATCAGGATGCACGTTTTTCTACTCAACGAATCCTAACCAGAATAAGGCGGGAAGTCATAAAACAAGACTTCCTATTGGTCTATCTTTAGAAAAGGCGTGGCCACAAGCGGTCTGGGTGTAATTCAATTGAAATATTCAGCAATATGAAACGTGATTTGTGGGTACACTTATGAATATGTATAAGCAAGTAAGAACTGACCAATCGGAACAAACTATAACGACGTTCGTATCGTCCCGCCTCTTTTACGAACATTGCCGATGTTTGCCGAATGCTGTTTTCCCCGTCTAAGCAAAAGTAAAAAAAACGGTACTGTTCCGTTCGTCTCGCCCTGGACCAGCTACGAGTGTTGGAAAAGAAGCTCGCGCGAAAGGCCTACCTCAACCACCGAAGATTCAAACCTATATATTTTACTTAGCCTTTATGATAAATGGTCTAAAATTATTTTAACAATGTTCTTTAGCACGACTTTAAATATAACCGTTATTTTTCGTAGCAATTTTTAACATTTGCTACTATTTTATGGGAAATTGCAAGAAGCCTCGGAGTCGAGTTAAAGCAATGGCCGGACAACTGACACTGAATTTCGGTATGCGGAGTTGGAAAGCCCCCGGAAAGCCTGGAGCTTTGTACCAACTACATTTTTAAATCTTTTTTTATATACAAAATATCAGAATTTATCGTTTAGTCTTTGTGAGACGATCGCTTAAAAGGGTGGTACGTATTTTGAGTTTTGATCCGTATTTTTTTGAGATTTTACGCTGTAGGCCGCGTTTTAGACGTAAGGCTCCAGCGGATAAGGTTAGATAACAGTATAAAGAGAGAAGGATTTTAAAAATATATATATATATATATTATTTCAGAAATGTTCAATAATGAGATGTTCAGACAATAGTGAGTTTTAGTTTACTCTAATGGAGAAATGTTAATTTTTTGTCGTCTGTAACAAAAAAAAATGTGTGTTAGGTAACTATTATTAACGTTATATAGTGTGAAGGTTAGTATTTAAATTACAGTATGTTATTAAAGCTAAAGTGATCAACCACGTTGATTTAGCTCCTTTTTATTTTAAATAAAATGTATAATATGTTATATTTGTTAGGCTACGAGTCGGTTTCGTTCGAAGGAGAACGTTAATGCACAATATGGCCGCCGCGGTTATTAGCTTCTTAGCTTAGCATAGTTCTGTCTCCTCCACAACAACAGCGAAGTGAGAAAATAAAAATTAATTTCTGAGTCTTTAGATCGACGATAATTTTTTTTTTTTTTTTTTTTTAATCTAGATTATACATTTAATTTGATTCCCCAAATGTAGAGCAGGCGATTTATTGTATAAATCACTTTTTATTTGGTGAGGTGAAATTTTATATTTTTTGGTTGTTGTTGTTGTTGTTGATGTTTTTCTTTTGTCTTTAAAAAAAAAAAAAAAAAACATTAACATTACATTAGATTAGCCAGTCGACTTAACACTATATTGTCGATACTTCAGTGTTTAACAAAATAAAGAAAATAAGTGCTGGCTAAGTTGTACGTTGGATATTTAGCTAAGATTAGTTGCCATGGTGATTTGTTTTTGAGGAAATAGCGTTAATGTGTATTTCGGTGCTATCTTATTCCTATAGAAAAGGGTGTATAATATAGATTATTAGTTATATTTATATATATATATATAATATTATTTATGTGTTAAATTTTATTAAAAAGGAAAGGGGAATCGCGGTTAACTTGGTCTTGCACGCGCGCGTTGCTAAGCTAGTTAGCATAATGTTCTTTGGACTTTTTTGTCGCTGTACACGACATTTAAAAACGTGTGCTTTTTTTTTTTTTTTTACGATTTTGAAACTATTCTGAGCTAGTATTTCGATTTAGTTTTAAACAATGGAAAATGATTAAATATTAGACAACAGATTAGTTAGCTAGCTAGCCAGCCATCTTAGCCAGCTAGCAGTAAAAGCTTTGTTGTATGTGAGTCGGGTGTGTTTTCGTCGATGAGTGTGGGGTTGTTTTTTTTTTTTTTTTTTTTTTTTAAATACATACACATAAACATATACATAGCTGTATATTTGGTGGAAATTATGTTCTCAGCTATATTATTTTTTAAAAATAAAACAGCTCTGGTACATGGTCAGGGCTGGTGTTGGTGTGTCAGTATGGCGGAGGCGTCTGTGTAATAAAAATGGAGTCTGTTCTGTTACAGGGTTGTTGTTTTGTAAGGAAGAGAGAGAGAGAAGTCAGGCTGAGTCACAGCTAAACATGTCTTCTTCCTTATTATTATTATTTTTCCTCCAGCGTCTAAAAAGTCATTTCAGACCGCCGGTTAAATGATCCAGATTGAATATTAGGGGAAAAAAACCCAGAAGGAATTCGTGCGGTGCCACGGAGGCAGGATCAGATTATCTGCTTTAGGAGTAAGTCAGGTTACCGAGGTCTCCAGCGTTTGCCAGCTCTTTTCAGGGGAAAAGTAGCTAAAGCAGGCGCAGAAAGGGGGTAGAAGTCGCCGGGTGACGTCATGGACACGTTCATTTGCATGTTAAATGTATTCATCGTGATCAATATTGGTAGCTGAAGGAAGATTTTTTTTCAAAATGCGGTACCTTTTTTTTTTTTTTTTTTTTTTTTTTTTTTTTTTTTTAAATAATCAGACCTGAAGAAAATAATAGATGAGAATTTGATCATCTGTTCGCTCTGTAAACTTTTACGTGTTTAATGTCAGGAACGCAGACACAAAAAATAGTCGTGAAGGAAACGGTTAATTAATTTTATTTTTTGTAAATATCTCCAAGAGGAGCGCTTAGAAGTGGGACAAAAACTGTGGTGATTAGTGATTGGCCGTCGGGGACTGTGGTGATTAGTGATTGGTCGTCGGGGACTGTGGTGATTAGTGATTGGTCGTCGGGGACTGTGGTGATTAGTGATTGGTCGTCGGGGACCGTGGTGATTAGTGATTGGTCGTCGGGGACCGTGGTGATTAGTGATTGGTCGTCGGGGACCGTGGTGATTAGTGATTGGTCGTCGGGGACTGTGGTGATTAGTGATTGGTCGTCGGGGACTGGTGATTAGTGATTGGTCGTCGGGGACCGTGGTGACCAGTGATTGGTCACAAGTGCAACACATTCAGGCTTCACACACTGATGGTGAGTCGTGTGAACCTGCTCCTTCAACTCGTGTATCAGCAGCGGTGATGTGAGCTGGAGAACCGTATCGAGTTCAGGACTGTCACTAACATCTGCTCTTAAAGTCTCTAGATTTGTCACGAAAGGGGTCTTAAGTCTCCAAATCTAGCTGCAAAGTCTCTAATTTGGCAACACTGAGTTGTCTCCTTTTCTTCTCCCTCTTGGAGCAGGGTTCCGTGAAATCTGCCAGGTTTCTTCTGCTCACACACCAACCCAACTTCGTGGGTTCATCAGGTTTCATGTTATATCGCAGGTCCTAGTATCTTTGGTCCAGGAAATTTCGCACCATAACAGTCCTACACACCACACACCCAAACTGTATACTCACGATGTGTCAGCACTCTGAATATCAGTCATCTACGGCACAGGTTCCTGACCCTGGTCCTGGAGAACCCGCTGTCCTGCATGTTTTAGTGTCTTTCCTGCTTCCTGATTCACCTTAAGGAAGGTAGTTAATTAGTGGATTAGTTGAATCAGGTGTGATGGAGGAGGGAAAACTCTAAAATATGTAGGACAGCGGGTTCTTCAGGACTAAGGTTAGGAACTTCGGGTCTACAGAATTAAGACGCAGGATCTTCACCCTGGTCCTCGACAGAGGAGATTCTTGTGACAGTGAGGACCACAGGCAGGAACATTTGAGAGTTGCTCCTGGTTTATATTATGCTTCAATACGACGAGACATCGATAAGATGACGTTTATAGACGCTAGATGTAGCACTGGATCGAGCTTCCTGTTCGGACAAACCATCGTCGCATCACACAAGCTACAGCACAACAGCTTTGTTGAGTATTAAAATCTTGGCTTTAACACTCCGTCCGACTTTTAAAATTACGATTTCTACCACGAAAGCTAGTGAAATAATTAATATGCTCAAACCCGAGCTCTAAATCTTAGCAAGCTGAGTCCGTGCCAAAGCGATTATGTTGCGTTATGTTACCTCACGGCTCAGCTTACAGTTGTCTTTTTTAAATTTATCTCGTTATTAGATTCATTAGATCCTGCTTTCTTTTGGTTTCCAGACACACTGACACTTCAAATTAATTTTCCTCAAGTCAGACATGCTAGAGAGAAGGCAATGTGTCTACGCTGTCCTGTCGCTACGCATCTGGTCCTGGAGAACCCACTGTCCTGCACGTTTTAGTGATTCCCATACTCCGACACACCTGATCCAGGTGATGGCCTAATTACAAGCCCGTTCTCAGTTGAATTGGGTGTGTTGGAGAACAGAAAACACAGAAATGTCCAGGACTGACGATTCTCCATGAGTACGATTGGGAACGTGTGCTTGATCGTTCTGTAGAAGGCTAATATTCAGCGCCGATCTTTCTTCAGCGCGAAGTTCGTGCTTTACAGCATTATAAAAAAAAATAATAATATCGCAGGATTAATCAAACATTACAAACACACGATTTATCTTTGTACAGGAGTGTTTTCGCATGTTCTTGGATATGTAAAAAAAAAAAATAATAATAATAAAGGAGACAAAAAGATAAAATCCCTGAATGGTTTTATAAAGATATTTGAGTATGACTTCATCACATCGTCGTTATATAGTGCTTTGGTGGTGTGACGTCATCAGCTGAGAGTCCGATAGCCGTCGTCTATGATAAAGCGAGGAACGTGCTCAGACATGCAGCGGAGCTAGAAGCGTAACGTGGTCACAACAGAAGCGGATTAAACGCAGCTAAACGTTTTCAGTTGCACCGGAGGTCACCGTAGTGCGAGTTCAGAGGTTTTTGTAGTTTCTGTAGCGTCGCAGCAGGATACGACGTTCATGAGGACTACTGGAGTAATAGAACTGGATAGAAGGTAATAGGTGGAAGTACATTTTAATCAGTGTTTCTGAAAATGTCAGCAGTGGCGTAACGGTCTGATCGGACACCACGGCTAACCGTGAAAACCGTAATGGTCAGGTTCTTCTTATCCCCCACACCTCGATCCCAAAAATGTTAATGGCAAAACCTTTTCATCACAAATACAAACCTTTTTCTGTAATCCAAATCTCGATTCTTTCTAAGATCTTAAGCTCAGATATGTTGCTAAAACTCTTCACATGTCCGTTGTAGATCTTTCTAACACCACAAGTTCGTGTAATGTAAGCTACTGTATTTAAAAAAAAAAAAAAAAAAAGACGCTTCCTGATCATGTTTTGTTGGGAGAGTTTAGGTGCTTTACATGGGCGTGTAATAACTTGTGTAACTTGCGTATGCTCGTCTCTCAGCTTAATGCAGTCAGCGTAGTGGCAATCTGTTTAAAGTAAACGCTTAAAGGTATTTTAGCCTGCTGGAAAAGGCCTGATCAGCATTTGATTTTTTTTTATTTACCCTATCCCTATAGAATTGGTTTGTTAACTCCTGAAATCATCTCTACAGCATTTATTAATGATCATTTTACAAGTCGTCAGAGCGCTAGACCACTTCTCCGAGCATCATTGCAGCTGATTACGTCATTGTTGTTGTTGTTGTTTTTGTTTGGTTTGTTTTTGTTTGTTTGTTTTTTCAAACCCTGTTCATTGAGATCGGAATAAACTCTCACTTTTACACCACACCTCTGTCTTCTCTCCTACATACTGGTCATTTTAACATGTTGATGATGTTGCTCCTCTCAGATGGACCCTGGTCCTGGTATCTGAGCCACATGAGCTCCTCAGCCGTGGTCCTGTTAGAGTCAGGAGCAGGAGCGCCACCGTGTGGCCGACACCAGAACCCGGTTACGCAACCGCTCCACATGCTCCGAGCCTCCTCTGCTGGAGTACAGCCGCTACTGCTGGGCTTATTTAATCCAGTCTGCTCATGGTACAAAGCTTTAAAACAGTTCAGAGTTAATCTATAAACTTAAAAGCAACATTAACGCACAAGATTAACAGACTAAAGTGTGAGGTAACGTGATGGTACCGTGTTCTCGGGGACTAAACTGGGATTTAGGAGATCAGGTGGTTCTGTAACGTGAACACTGCTGATGTGTTATGGAAATGAAATACAAATTTGTTAATTAATTTATTGTTATTTTGTTTTAAGGGCTTAATTTTAACTTGGAAAGCCGTAAGACAGGACATAAGAGTAAGTATGAAATAGGAAAATATATTCTGGTGCAGATTTCTTTTTAATAAGAACACAGTGTGCTTTTAATGATCAAATGTAGAAACTTAACAATTAACTACTAATAATAGAAAACATTTCACAGTTTTGAAATGACAACAGAATTACTGCATTTTATATTTTTATATACATATATATATATATATATATATATATTTTTTTTCCTCTTGAACTCGCTTATGATTTAACCTCTGTCAAATAGGTTACAAAACTCGACATTTGGTTTGGGGAAAAAAAAATTCCTTCAGTGATCTCAACTGCATTAAGTGCAATTTATACCGAAAATGTTTAAATATAATAAATGGGATTATATTAAAATCCGTTCCATGTGGCTGGTGATTTTAGCTTTGAGTGATGAAGGCCGCTCATTCAGCAACTCTTGGAGTTGTCGGATTTAATCCTCCTCAAATCTATTGGAAATAATAACCAAATTAAATTATTTACTACTTGTAATATCCAGTCTCTGATGTAGGTCGTTTTAGATGAGTGTCTGCTGAGTGAATAAATGTAGCTGAGTATTGCCCTGTGATGCATTATAACCATAAAACATAAGTATAATGCAATGTGTGAATGAGTATATTACGTGCATAAAAAATTAAAATGCAATAAAATTATGCAAGCGGTGCCTTCGGAGTTTAGAAGAACTTTGTAATTTAAGGTATTTAAAGACAAAATATAATCTGAACAAATACTAGGCTATAAAGGTAAGTACATAAATAAATAAAGGGCTTAATGGAAAGCAGTGAAGGAGAGGAGTTTGTTAGATTATTATTAATATTAAAGGTTTAGCTCCTGTGTGAAGTTTCTCGACACTTCGTTGGTACACACCTGAAGAATTTATTCTATAACTTCGATCAATACTTTTAATCAATACCTTTATAATGAATATGAACAAAAACAATTGCTTGTACAAGTTGATCCTAGGACACTGCAACTCAATGTTGTGTTCTTTTTTTTAATCGTGTGTAGATCAGCATTTTATGGGAAAAGATTAATGCGTGTGTGTGTGTGTGTGTGTGTGTGTGTGTGTGTGCGCGCCCGCCCAAACACTTTGTCAATATCTTTCACACAATCTGCAAATGAAGCACATGTTCGTCAGTGGTATTAGACGAGCTGTAAACACATGACACACACACACACACACACACAGGAAAAGGAAGTTCACCCTGTGATACTTTCACATATTCACTCTGTGATCAGTTCCTAACTATAATAATGACTTGTGAAAGTATTAAGTAAAGTTAATAAAGTTCATCTTGTAGGGATGTGACTTTAAAGCGGCAGTCAGTGTGGTTTCAAAATGAACTGTTAGGTTTTTTTTTTTCGGTTTTTTTTTTGTTTTACTTTTATGTTAGTAATATTTTAAAGAATCGTACGAAAGTAAATGGACTGTGTTAAGGACCCACGTGTGAAAAACAAATTGTGTTAAAGGATCATTTGAAAATAAATGAATCCTGTAAGGAATCACTTGTGAAGAGAGATGAATTGTGTGAAAGAATCACATGTCAAAATAAACGAATGATGTCAAAGAATCATGTGGAAAAGTAATGAATCACATAAGGAATCACGTGTGAAAATAAATGAATACATTTAAGGCATCTGGCAGACACCTTTATCCAGAGCAGCTTACATTTATCTCATGTGTACCACTGGGCAGTTGAGGATTAAGGGCCGTGCTCAGGGGCCCAGCAGTGGCAGGATATAAACTCATAACCTTCCAAACAGCAGTCCGGAGTCTTAAACACTGAGCTACCACAAGAATCACAAGTGCCAGTAAATCAATTGTATGAAAGAATCGCTTAGGAAAATAAATGAGTCAGGTGAAAGAATCGCATGAATATAAATGGATCGTGTGAAAAAGTGACATGAAAAGTGAATTGTATGAAAGATGTGAAAATAAATGAATTGTATGAAATAATCACATGAAAAATGAATCTTGAACATAAATAAATCACATGAAAGAGTCATGATGTGAAAATAAATATATGGTAGAAAAATGAAAAATTGAAAAATGAATCATGGGGGGAAAAAAAACGTTTTAGAAAGCTCCTTCATTCACTCAGGGTCGCGGTGGATCTGGAACATATTTATTACATTTATCATGCATAATTATTCATATATGAAGTTCTGTAAAGGTATTTAATGGCATTTTTCCATTGAATCGTCTGTAATAACATATAGTCTAAATATTATAAGCAGCTCAAATCCCCACTGACCTGCTCACAAACCACTATGATCAAAATTATTATATTTACTACTGAGTTCTTCATTCATTTGAAGTGAATGCCGTGTGTATACACACTTTTGCAATCCTTTTTTCTCTCAAGTGTAGAAGAGGAGCAGAGGAGGAACTGCGAGTTACGACTCGGGTTAATTCACAGAGTGACTCACTGACGTGTCTTAAGAGGTCCAAGCTCACTAAATGGTGCTTCTCATAAAGTATATGATATTAATTTTGCGCGTGTTGTGGTTCAGATTCTGAATATAAATATAAGCATTTAAGTTCTGGTATTTACAAAAGAGTGTGACAACTTCACTGACAGTTTCACTGACCTTTAAACTCATTTCCGTGTTTGTGCAGATATTGTTCTGAGTTATAATCCCGACAATTACAGTAAGCTGGCTGAATAAAATGAACTGATTAACGATTAACCGAATAAAAAAAAAAGAAGAAAGAAAAAAAAAAACGTGTGAAATATACACACTGGATTGTTTCAGTGGGTTTCTGAGAACAGGCCTGTGGTGTGCAGTTACAAGAAAAGCTTCCTGCAGGAACTGCATGTCCCCTAGTGATGTCACTAGCAGCATGGTGTGTGTGTGTGTGTTTGTGTGTTTGTGTGTGTGTGTGTGTGTGTGTGTGTGTGTTTGTGTGTGGCTGCGCATGCAAACCCAGCACACGAAGATGGCCACTAGGGGGGAAAGAGAAGCGTGTAGTCTAACCAGCAATCCGCTGAGCTCTTCATCGCTGACTTTTCATCACGTCTATCGCTAATCGTTAGTTTTCGGTAGTTAATCCCGAGCGTGCTGAAACGTTCCAACTTTCAGATTCTGATGTAATTCGTTTGATTAATCAAACAACAAGCAATTATTTCCTCCAGCTATAACAGACCCTACTTTGTATTTATCCCTCTAATACGTAAAGTACACATGCAAAACCTACACAGCAGGTTTTGATGTCGAAGTGGATGGTGGATACTGATCATTTATTAACTGTTCTCTTATTTATATGAAACTATTATTTTTTATATTGTAATACAGTACTGTGCACACGTCTTAGATACCCTATTTGCTTTCAAATACAGATTTTATCCCACATAAATTTCATCCTAGTTCGTATGTCAGTACAGAAAGTAACATATTACACAACAGACCACATTTCAGATCAGGAACATGACGCAGGCTGTCAGGGATTTGCTGCAAAAATGGAAGCAAGTCAAAGTCTCCAGAAGAACTGTGGCAGGTTCTGCAAGATGCCTGATGCACCTGAGACGAAGGGTTTTCCTGCCAGATACTCGCGTTTGTTATAGTCGGTTACATATTCTTGAAAAAGTGCCTAAGACTCTTGCACAGTTTCTGTATAAAAAAAAAAACCTCACACACAGACTCCAAAATGCTTTTTGTTCCATCTCTTCTCCAACGCCACACTGGTGAGCGTAATTTGAACGAATGAGGCGTTCAGTTCTGTAAGTTTGTTCATTTATGAACTGCATTTTATGCACTTTAATACATTGGAGACTGAGATTTAATACACTGAAGGAGCACCATCAGCTACTTCCATAACACTGTGAACCTTTTTAAGTCATAAGGCTGTACGTCCACTGCACGTGACTTTCATTCATTTCCAACAGCAATGTGTGAAAATAATGCGCGGGCGATTGTGGGATAGTGAGCGATGAGAACTTTGCGGCGTGGCGAGAACATTTGAGCTGGTTTTAACTTCATGAGGTAGAATTAGAAGAGGCAGCCTTGTCGTGCTGACCCATCGGACCCAAAAAAAATCTTTCCATCATTCATTTGTGTAGGTGCACAATTTCATCCGTCCGCATTGTACACTGCCTACACACACACACACACACACACACACACGGTGTCTGAAAAGTCAAGAAGCAATGAGAGTAAAACTACACACACTTGATTTTGTATTTATTATCTACAACATACGCGCCACATGTTCACCCTTACTCTCAGCTGCTGTATCAGGTTTTTGCGTATTTTGATTAACATATTCGGATCGACGTGTTTGTTCTTAACTTTTTGGACACCCTGTAGTTGTGGACAACATGGATGAAAAATGAATAACAGCCACAACCCGCTTCTTTCTCCGATGCACGTTGTAGCTCATTTTGACCATATCGTCTCTGTAGTTATAGATTAGTACTCTTTTTTTTTTTTTTTTTTTAATTGCACATGTGAGCAGGAAATGCTGTAAATGGACATAAAATAAATAAGGACTATTTTAACTTCACAGGTGTATCAAACTTCACAAAAATGTCACTCAGAAAGCCTTTTAGAAGTAGGTTTATGAGAATAGCGTACTTGAATTAGAAGCTAATCATGACTGTCAGGATTATTCACGCCCTGCATTGTAGGCAGACTCGCCCCTCAAGCAGCGAGACACAGGAGAAGGGAGTGGAGGGAGATATTCGCACCACGATGTATTTTCCCACAACAGTACATCCCAAAGCATTTTATTCCTCTTATACCACAGCAATTTTCCATCACTTACATTTCTCACTTATTAAAGAACCACACATTGTACTTTTTTACCTGTTTATAGTTACATTTAATGTTATGGAACATCCATGAAACAAGTTAGTTCCTGTTCTCACTTACCTTACAGCAGCTATAAACAGTTGTTCCCTCACCAGCTTCTCTTTTGTCTCTCGTCATGTTACCAAGAATAAAATATTCCTCATGAACAAGTAGGATTTACTAATTTGGTGAAAATATGTTTTCCGTTTATGTGCCTCAGGACTCAAAATGCCATTACAGTTATGGGTAAGAGCTGAAATTATGCATCGTTGCTGTTGTTAGATTTTACCAAACACATAAGTACACATTGAAAATATCATGTGTGGATTTTTACATGGGTTTATAACATGAGTAGTAGCCAGTCTTCATGTGTGCCTGCTCTAACTATGTTTTGTTGTTGTGTTGTGTCAAGAATCAGAAATCCTAAGTAATCCTGAGCCCTTCCGGAAAGTCTGGAAAAGTGCAGAATCTGAAAGTGAAGTGAAGTGACTTGTGGCCAAGTGCGGTGACCCATACTCGGAATTTGTGCTCTGCATTTAACCCATCCAAGT
>CM075014.1:22107974-22123771 GCA_037576675.1 Pangasius sanitwongsei | reverse complement strand
AAAATATCCCCCCCTTTTTGTTTTTTTTGTTTTTTTTTTTTTTTTTTTTCCTATTTCTGTGTTTTTAAAAATTCTTATAAATTAAACCCGTTTAAATTTTTTTTTTTTTTTTTTTTTTTTTTTTTTTTTTTTTTGCGTACAGCCTGTTTGAAACGGGCCATGGGGCTCAGAGGGATCATGATGTAGGAGTGAGCAGTTTGCTCATTTACTAAACATTTATCTGGGTGTGGGGTTTTTTTTTTTGGTTGTATTTGAGCTTGTCATTGCTCAAATGGCGATTAACTTTTTTGCATTTTGACTTTACAAAGCCTCCAGATTTCCATTATAACATGATGACGAAGTGTCTGTTGGGACTCCCTGCAAGTTTATTCTAAACTGCATGATCTTAGGAAAATAGCTCTAATGCTAGATGGACTTTGGTATCAATCTTATCCTCTTCCTATCCATTTCTTTTGACTTTTGCAGTTAAAGAATTATGAGAGTCACTTGCAGACCATGTCAAGCGTGGCTTTTTCCATGGGTACAGCCGCTGGAGCATGGCCTATCGAGATACAAGTTCAGAGTCTGAGCATCTTAAAGATATAGGACAGGATTTGATACCGCTTCCACCTCTTAACCCATCCATACGTCCTGCTCCCACCCTGTTCTTCCTCACCCCTCACTGCCAATCTACTCTTTTCCACCATCTCCCCTCTCCTCCCCTTCCCTCTGGCTGGTTCAACCATGTTTTTTGGCCAGGGGGGTTGTTCAGAGTTCAGGATCTAGTCACAGCCCCCATTTCACAGTCCGGCTCTGCCCAGTCCGGAGTTGCAGGCCTCATGGAAACCAAAGGCCTTCATAGTTTATTCTTATCCAGAGTGCTCGTTTTCTGTTTTGTTTCATTACTAATGACTAAATGAAAAATATGGATACATCCTTGCAGTATATAGGATACCTACTCATAATCTAAGAGCACCTTCTTCTTAATGAGTTGCGTATGACGTGCAAACAAACATAGAGAGACATAGAGAGACAAATCAATTTTTTTTTTCCTCCATTACTTTTACAGGACATTTTTAAGGGTGGTACAGACAGTCCCTCGAATGTTTGTCTCTCTAACTGTTTCAGGAGGTTGCATATTCGAGTAGAGGGGGAGCCGGAGTGCTGGGGATGAAAGGGAGGGTGGCGGTAAAGCCCCTGTCACGCTTGGCCAGGCTCTTGAGCTAAGGACGGCTTGTTGAGAGGCAGTGTGTGCGTCACGCACAAAGGGTGACGGAAACAGGGACAGATGCATTTCCTCATCCATAGCACAAAACAAATTTTGACATGTGGAACCCCTTGTAAGCATTTTTTCCCTGTTCTGAGCCTGTCATGGTCACATGGATTGAAACAGGTGCAGTGTTGGTCACTTTTTCTTTAATATTTCACAATATGTTTAATGCATGTAATTGATACAATTGATAAACAGTGAAAATTTACTGCTTGCCTTGACAAGTTTTGCTTTTCTTCTTGTGCACTTCCTGTCGCTGTAGATTATGTAACATCTATAATTACAGCCCTATTTTTTGGTCCTTCCTTTGCACAGTCAGTGGCTATGTTTGAGGTGTTCTGGTGACACTACCTGTCAGGTGGCTTGTTTACAGGCAAACCGGTTGGTATGCGCCTTGCAATAGTGCTAGGTGTGTGCATGGCTGTGGTAGAGAGTATGTGCTTGTGTGTGCTTGTCCCTGTTAATGTGTGTGTGTGTGTGTGTGTGCAGCGTGTGTGTGTGTGTGTGCATGTGTCTGTGTGTTTGGCTGTTCCTGTCTCTGGCCTGGCTCTTTTTCACCGCCTCTCTCCGTCTCTCTCGCTCTGCAATAACAGTGCTGACCTAGATTCAGTGTGTTCAGGGCTGCTTGTGGAATTTTACAGAGGCCTGCCTGCCTGGCTAAAACACAGGCAGAAAACCATGACTGGGGATTTTTCATGTGTAGCATAATTGCAAGTAATTAAATAAAGTGTACATACTTGTTTAAATATATAGGAAGACAGAATTAACCCAGCTAACACATATATTTCGATGAACATTGCTAGAACATTGCTAGATTGCTAGAACAGACTACGCAAGTTGTTGTGGTTCTTGAACTTTGGGTTTCTACCTCAAATGATATACAGAGGGTGGATTAGAGGGATCATTGCCCCCCTCAAACTCCCCCCCCCACACACACACACCCCCACACCACCACCATTCTCTGTCAAATCTTTAACATATGCTGCCTTCAATATTTTTGTTTTTTAAGCTGGGGAATGATAAAAATGGACTCTGTTCAAGAAAAAGAAGTGAAAGCATTGCTATGGAACAGTGGTACTGATCGCTAAGACTTTTTCCGACTTTGTAATACTGAAACTTAAAATGAGGATGACTAAAACTAACACTGTTTATATTTAATTTAATTGAAATGCAAGTTTTAAACTGTTTAATGACATTATTCAAAATTAAGTTGGGTTTTTGAGATACAATGCTTTTGTTATCTTTGTACCTTCATCAGATACTTACAAGATTATTTAAATACTTTTCTGTCTGTTTTTCAGGTTTGGGGGTGGGGTCATGGTGTCCAGAATGGACGGCTGGCACCCCCTCCACACCAACGTTGTACCCTTGGAGCTAAATGAACAGCATCTGGCTGGCCCTGTTTCAATCTGTGAGAAGACTCGATTTTACATCCATCTAAGAATCTTTGCTGTGTACAACATCTACATCCAAGGATTGAACTTTTCTCCAACTCACTCTCCTCCTTCCCTGAATGCCTGCCAATCTTCCATTCCAGTGGTGGACACGGTTCTAACTATTACCTCGCTCTATTCAGTACTTGTGAACTTGCTGAACTGCATTTACGCATCTTGCTTCCTTAAGGGTCTGTTTGAAGTGGGTGGCCTGAAAAAGTGTCTCAAAGGACTAAAGGAAAAGACTCAAATGAAACACAGAAATAAACAGATAAGAGGAGACAGGATGGGTGAAGGGACAGATGAAGTGGATGGTACCAAAACGACAAGGATATCTCTCAGTTTTCCAATCAGCGCTGGACTGCCTGGTTTCTCTGCACAAAAGCACTGTCCAATAATTCATCCCCCTTCCTCTTCTATAGCATTTGACAGAGATGCTTCAAATAGCACTGCGTGGAAGGAGGAAACTCTTAGAGACAAACCATTGTCCAAAGGATCAAAATCAGACTACCTATCCTGCTCTTCCTCCTCCACTCTCCCCATTGATTTGACTGCACCTGTCAGTAAGAACTGCAAATCCACTATGTCTTTTTCTGTGGCTGGCAGTGGCCCCCACTTTCCAACATCTGCATTGCACACATCTGCTAAAATGGACTACTCAAGAGAGACATCTGGAGCTAGTCTTCCTAATGACTACCCAGAACACTCAACAACGGAGACTGCACATATCTTGTTCAACCTGAGTGCAAGAGCCTACCAAGGTCAGGTGACAAAGGACCTGGAAAGCGCGAAAGGCAAAAAACGTAAAGGAAACAGTCTACATGTTGAACTGAGCCTCCCTCTTCCCAGTATAAACCCACCATCATCTTCATCAAGCCCTCCTCCTCTTTCACCCCCTTCTGTCTCTCCATTGACCCTCCCTCCTCCATCCTTCCATGACTCCTATCAAGCAGTGCCAAAACCGGAGCTGCTGTGTGGGGTATGCCACCGTCTGTTCAGCACCGCCTCGTCCCTCACTGTGCACATGCGCCTTCATCGGGGTGGACGACTTCTCAGCTGCCGCCATTGTGGCAAAGCCTTTATCCATAATAAAAGACTGCAGTCCCATGAGGCCACCTGTCGGCAAGCACTGCCAGCTTTCTCCATCCAGCCCAAACAGGAACCTTTGGAGGAGGGGAATGTGGAGAAAACAAATGAGGCAACAGAGCCAGAACAGCTTGGACAAGAAACAGGACCTGGACGACCCATAAAGAAAGGACGAGGCCTCCAAGGACATCATGCCAGGGCAGTGTCTCACAGTGATGCCCTCAGGGATGAGGATCACTTTGTTAAGATTGTTGATGGACATATCATTTACTTCTGCTCAGTGTGCGAACGCTCCTACATGACTCTGTCAAGTCTCAAGCGCCACTCTAATGTGCACTCATGGCGTCGGAAGTACCCATGCCACTATTGTGACAAAGTTTTTGCTCTTGCAGAGTACCGCACCAAACATGAGGTGTGGCACACTGGTGAAAGGCGATACCAGTGCATATTTTGCTGGGAGGCCTTTCCTACCTACTACAACCTAAAGACACACCAGAAGGCATTCCATGGCATTAGTCCTGGCCTTATCTCAAGTGAGAAGACAGCCAATGGGGGTTATAAGCAGAAAGTTAATGCACTTAAACTGTACCGCCTACTACCCATGCGCTCTCAAAAACGGCCCTATAAGACATACAACCAAGCTTTGGCCGATGGACTGCTCAAACCTGACCCATCAGCTACTTTGCATTTGCCTCTAGGCTGCAGCCTCCCTCCAAGTCTGGGCCCCAGTAAACTGGACTCCTTCCTTAAGGACAAACATCCCCAAGACATTAAGCCTGATCCTGAGAGTTTCCTGGTCAAGATGGACTCAGAGCAGTGCAGGAAGCTGGCAAAAGCCCAGGCAGAGGTACCAGCAGAGGTTAATGAGAAGGAAGGGTCAGATTTACATCTCTCTGGCAACAGCAGCATCAAAACCAAAAATGTCAAAAGCCCAGAGACAGCAGTTTCTTCTGTCATTACATTTGGCCATAGCAAACCCTCAGTCATTATGCATAGCACAGCACTCCCATCCTCTGTCATTGTTCAAAGAGATAAGACACCCTCTGCGGATGGAAAATGTCCTTCTGAGAGCAGTCATGCAATGGATAAGACTTTGCAAAAAACACTTAAAAAGCATACACAAAAAGATCATACACATGCCCATAGTAAGTGGGACACAACCAGCTCACGTACAGAAGTCTCAAAAATCCAACAGCCAGCAGAAAAGATTCACAAGGGACGAAAAGCTCATACCAAGAGTGAGTCAAGCAAAGTGGTTCCCATATCTGTGGGTTCAGAGGTCAAAGGGAGTGGGCCTCTTTGTCAGATCACTGTACGTATAGGAGAAGAGGCTATTGTCAAAAGAAGCATATCTGAGACAGACCTCATGAGAGACAAAAATCCACCAAGTAAAGACAAAAAGGGCAACTTCCTGCATGGAGAGCAGAGAGAACCACGGCATACCCATCACCACCACCGCAAACACCATAGTCATCGCAGTTCCAGCCAGGAAGAAAGTGATTCTAAACTGCCAGGCAAGGTGAGGAAGTATTTCTTCCGACAAGAAGTCAGGGAGGACAGGAATGATCATGATGGAGAAGACAACCTGTGGAGACCCTATTATTCATATAAGCCCAAGAGAAAGGCTTTGCATATGCAGAAGATCAAGAGCTGGCAGCGCAAAATGCACTACAAACGATCACTGCGGCTGATGAAGAGAGCGGAAAGACTAATGAATGATGTAAACAAAGGGGAGGATGGTTTAGAGGAAGAGGAAAAAGATGAAGTAAAAGAGGGGGAAAAAGAAGTTTCTCATCAGAAGGAGATCAAAGAAGACACTCAACCTCTTTGTGTTCCCACAATAACAGAAGAGAAGGAGGAAGAAAAGGGGGGTCCTGGAAAGCGTGACCTTTCTTTCTCCACAGCTTTAACCCAATCCACTCTGAATTCTCAACACACAGTTTCCCCTATCATCAAACAACGTTGGTCTGGGGACCAGGCCTCTGAATGTGGATCTTGTGGCCGCTGGTTCTCCAGTTCGAGGAAGCGAGACAAACATGAGCTAACACATCTATTTGAGTTTGTGTGTCTACTTTGCAGAGCTACTTTCCCTTCTCAGACCAAATTAGAGGAACATCAGAGAACCAGTCACCCAAAAAATAAACCTCTGCCTACCTCTGCTTCATGTAATTCAGAGTCATCAAGCAAGGAAAATTCAATGGAATTAGAGGAGACAAGCAGTGTATTAAACAGGCGGTTCTTAGAAAAGGGGAGTTCAGCTCGCTTGGGAAGAAGGCCATTGACTAGATATACCTGCTCACAGTGCGATAAAGTATGTAAGACTGCTGCTGCGCTAAACTGCCACCTGAAGAGGCATGAGCTAGGCAACACTACAGAGACCATGCAGCCAGTCCTGGACATGCAAAGTCACAATACTGTGGTACCAGAGGTAGACAAAGTTCAAAGGACAGATTCAGACATTACACCTAGGCATGCGCAGCCCATCCCAGTTATAAACTATCTCAAATCAGATTCTCAACACACACAGAAACAGGCAGGTGAAAGGAATATAGAGCACCAAAAATTAGCTTCTGGTGAAAGTCCAAAGTTAGCAGCTATTGACAAAATCCAGAGTTCGCATTTGAGCACTGTATCTTCCCCAGTTAGACTCAGCCCAACACCAGAAAGGTCAAAAGTCATCTCCCCTACTCTCCCCAGTGTGCTGGTAATGAATGGAGCAGAATGCCTGGACTTCCGAACTCCTGAGAAACGGAGTCTAGATGCACAGGATCAGAGGAGAAGAAGCCTCACACCCACTGACAGACCAAACCAAATCTGTCAAGTCCAAATGGCAGAAACGTTTAGAACAGATGCAGATCCATCTATATCCACTGCGTTACAACCGGTCAAGGAGAGTGTTTTGAGTGATCAAGAGGTAGAAACACATCAACACAGGGAAATTCACATCAGTGATCCCTCACAAGAGGCTGCACAAGAGGCTCAAGATCTTAGAGTATCCAGAACGGCTTGCAGCATCCAAGCAGAGGATTTGTCCATGCCAACGATACTGGCAAGGGAGAGGGAGTTTTCCCAGCAAACTGCATACCAATACTCGACCAACAAAATTCGATCCACGGACGATGTGATGCTCATAGTGCCCAAAGAGGAGCCACTGAGCCCTGTGCCCTCTCCCACATGTTCTGTCATCCAAACCACTCACAAAGGGCCACCTCAACGACATCCGCAGTCCCCTAGTCACTCTCCAAGACCTTTGAATCTACAGTTGCGTTCACATTTAGAGACAAACCAAGCACACCAAGGCACACACAGTGCTGAGAAACAAAGATCTGTGCGTCCAACAGGTTCAGATCACAGCAGTGAGCTCCCTTCTTCTCGTTCTGTGCTGCACCCCCAAGTGCCCCATTCAGAGCCAGAGACAAAGGACAGCACCTCTTCAAGAGATCCCTGTAGAGAATCTGGCTATCCTGTTCGGGAGTATGCACTTCCCTTAATCATACCAGGAGGGTACTGCTCTGGTAAGAAACAGGAGGACCAGATGCTCATGTCATACCCTTCTGCACCCTTGTCTTTTGGTGCACTGGGGAAGATGGTACCCCATACTGACTCAACAAAACTGCCCTTTTACCCTGATCCCTATCAACTCCTCTATGGCCCACAGCTACTACCATACCCATACAACCTCGCCACCCTGCCTATGGCTCTCAATATGATGGCACCAGGGGACAAAGTTGAGCCCTTGCCCTTTTTACCTACTCTTTTCAACTATGCTGCAGTAGGTGCCCCTTTGCCCCACCCTTTAGTAGTGAACCCCAGCCTATATAATAGCAGCAGTAGCACAAAGCGAAACAGTGACAACCCTTGAGCGTATGTGGAGCTGCAGCACTGAAGGAATACTGTACAGCTTATAAGAGGACCAGACCTTAGACGGAAGATGTGTTGTTGCTGTTTGTTAACTGAACTACTTGCACAGACGTTTAAGTCTCTTTGGAAAAGTAGCAAAAACCATAGGTGTATGTACAAAATTAAATATAGTGAAGTAATGGAGAGGTGCCTTGGAGGTAGGACCTATGGGTAAAGGGGAGGTTGTGATCTGGTGATCTACTGGTCCAATATGGACCTCTTCCCTTTGCCAATGGCAAAACACACCTCTGACACACCACTCCTCTCCCTCTTTAGAAGAGTTAGAGCTTGGTTATCCGTCCTCTCAGATTTGTTGTAATAACTGGTATAAACAATACATCTGGACAGCTAACAGGGTGTATTTTCTGGAAAAAAAAATAACAAAAAAAAAATAGTGTGCTTTCCAATAGTGACAGTATACCAATAACAATCATATTTGTAGGTCTGTTATAGGCTTTTATTATTGCAAATAGAAATAATATAGGGGCCAAGCTCTTCATTCTAAAATGGAAAGATACACACTCAATTCAGTGAAGGAAGACAATAGCTCTATAAGCAGTTTTATGGGTGTGTGTGTGTGTGTGTTTCAACCTCTCATCATGCATGTAGTTTGGGGTAGCTGTCTTTTTACAACATTATGTAGGTTCTTTTGTGTGTATTTTCAGTACTGGCTTCAATGTGAGCGTCTGCGCCGTGTGTGTGGGTGTCTTGAGGGTGATGTGTGCATGCACTGCACAGTTGTAGCCAGCAACGTTTGTGCTATATCCGCCTGGTTCAGTTAAACGGATATTGATATCGATGCGGATATATGAGCATCATTCCTGGAGAGGCTGTTACAACTTTTTGTAAATCAGCAAGTAGTAAAATTAGATGAGGTTCTTCCTTCGTCAGTCACAACTTAGCAGCTTTGATAGCTTACCTACATGTCATATTGGATGGAGTTTGTTCATATGTGATCTTTTTTTAACTAACCAGCATCATGGTTGCTTGGTAATTTAATGGCAATTAAGGATGGACTGCATTTTGCAATGGCATGTACACAGTATGTTTGTAGAAGTTGTTGAAATGATTGCTAGGAGGCTCAAGTGAAGAACTGGACACAAACCTTTTTTTTTTAAACATCTGAGTACTCGTCAATTATCTTATCGTCGTTTCTAGAAAGGAAAATAAGTTTTAGTGGCCTTCTCCTCCCCAGTGCCCCCTGGTGTCCACCAAAGACACTCCATTTACTTGACTGAAATCTGAGAGAGACCGAGGTAAAAAGCAGATGAGAGCGACAGAGAGAGAGTGGGAGGGAAGTGGAGCAAAGTGCAGTGAGTCTGTTATCGCCAGTAGAACTTCCATTACAAAGTCGCAGAAAATAAAGCTCTAAGCAGCTGGTGAATACCGTTTTTCAGGCGGACACGATCTAAGGAAGCCTGTTACGTGTGAGCTGGGGGTTATGTTGGCTAGCCAACCGTCTTTCTCCACGTCTCCTCTGCAGTGCACAGAAACAGCAAGAGTTGACGTCAGCTCCTCCTGACGTCCGCGCGTGGTCTGAGTTGCAATGCTTAGGACTTGAAAAAAAGAAAAAAGAAAGAAAAAGAAAAATTGCTCACTGACCTGGAGTGGCCTGAACACTCCTTTAGGACTTTCCTGTTTTTATATATATATTATATATATCTTTTTAAAACAATATAATTTGTTTATTTTACCTATTTTTCCCTTTTTGATAGAGAGATTTGTGAGATTTGTGAGGATTGTGCTTGAAGGTGGTCTTTCAAGTGCACACGAATATGAATGTAATTTTAGTCATGAGGTTAAAAAAACATGAACAGTATGGTAGATGTTTTCTGACTTGAAAAATAACATGTAATAACGAACCGCTATGAGGTATTCACATATATACAGTAGTCTTAGAAACATGTCTAGGAACTTGGATTCAATATAATCATAACGCATGAGCAGCACTCGCTTCTTCATTATCCTCTGGTATTGCCATAACAATCATCACTTTGCTTTCTTTCACATGTGTGGTTCTGTTTATTTTTTTCTTTCTTTTTTTGCTGATGGTTGGCTTGAAATACTATCTGCTGTAAAGCTGTCTATTTTCAATTAATCTTTTTCGTTCTATCGTTTTAACTTAAAACTGAAACCAAAAAAAAAACAGAGCGCCCCCCCACCCTGAAGCTGTGCTTCATGACTTTTACACGGTTACAGTATATGCTCTCCACTTATAAAAGTCCCCACAAACACAAATCACTCACACTGTGATTTTTTCCCCTTTCCCCTTCCCACTACCGAACATTTTATCCTGTCCTTTTGAAGTGAGTGCATTAAAGCCGCAGCACTGTTCATTTCTGAACACAATGAGAAGATTTGTTGCTTTTCTTGGGTGTAGGTACTTTCATGTAGTGTGTGTGTGTGTGTGTGTGTGTGTGTGAGTGTGTGTATGTGTGTGTGTGTGTGTGTTAGAGCACATTTAAGGAAAAGGAAAACCAAAACAAGCACCATATCCCGTGAGGCTTGCCACCAAATCAGAGTTTGGTTTTGGACCCCTACCAACCTGTTGTTAAATTCTCCTTGCACATTTTCCTCATGAGCAGTGTTGGGTTGGAACAGACTACATGCAATCTGATTAATCAGAGTAGGATACGTTTTGAAATATCTGTGATCAGACTGCTGTTACTTTTTTACGGATTACTTTGAATTGGATTTTTAACACCACTGAATCTGCCTAAGAGCTGCATAACCGCATCGCCATAACCGAAATACGACTAATTTTTTTTTTTTTTTTTTTGGATTGACCTTGGAGTTACTTTGCTAACCTTTTTTATTTTAATCAAATCATTCCAGCTGTTACAAATAATCATTCCAACTGTTAAAGGAACAGTGTGTAGTTTTAAGCAGCTCTGTTCTATCTAGGGACGGAGCTCGTTTCTGGGCCAGAAAAATGCAAACAGAGGCCTGAAACAACAAAACCTAGTATGATCTCATGCAAAGCAATATTGTGAATCACGTTTTCCATGATATCTTTGAAATTTAATGATTACGCATTGAAAATTACAAACTGTACCTTTAATAATAGACGATGGGACTGTTACATAAACAACGCAAACCTTTAATGAATTAGCACAAAGATGTGTTTTACAGTGCTAGATGGTGCATAACAGCTCTCTGAAAATAAATATATATGTATACGTTACTGATGAGACTCTTTTGGTACTAAATAAAGTAGTCAATTAGATATACAGTATTATTCTTATTTTTTTGTACTGTGACATAGCCCAAAAGTAGTCCAAAGGATAAGATTTTTTAATGTAATCTTAAACTTTACATTACTTATTATATTTGAATTGTGCAATTTTTAAATTTCCTTATTTACCCAACACTGCTCATGAAATATAAAACATGTTAAATAAACTATGTCCATAAAAGCTGTTGATATTTCATAAACAAGTTAAAAAAAAAAAACAGATGTATAAATTACTCACAAAACAAGAACACACATTATGTTAATTTATGATCATGCACTTTACCAAAATTTTGATTACCAAACCAAATTTCAAATTTGTAATTTCATGTACCAGTGTATTATTATTATTATTATTATTATTATTATTATTATTGAAATCTCACAATGTGAATGTTGAATATCTAAGGACGTATTCTAGTGTCCTGCAAGCAGGAAAACGTTTCAAGGCAGTTTTGTTTGCCTGAAATATGCCACCAAAATATGGTCTTTGCAGGTAAAATGACAGAACGAGTGTAGGTGGATGCACCTACATCCTGTATCAAGGGTCACACACCCCACACACTGTTTGTTTTTTAGCTGTTCCTAAAACGCAAATACAAGCAACACGCAAAGCCAGATGAAACCAGCAGAAGACCCCAATAGAGACATCAATATTCAGTCCAAATAGCTAAACGTTTAGCTACGTATGTGTGTTCAGCAGGTCTAGTCGTAGGCATGTGATGGATTTTGTCCCGGTATTGTGAAAATGTACAAGCTACAATTGTGCCATTGTTTTAGAGGTTCACATATTTGGCCTGAAATGTTTCCTGAAATGTTTGGTTGTTTCTTGTTGACTTCTTCTTCACACAAAGGGTCTATTAACACATTGCCAAATCAAGCCTGTAATAATCTATAATTTTTTTTGTTCACCTTCCTTTATTTCTTCGCTCTAGTTCTTCAGTCGCCCTCTGTCCATGCTACAACCATACAAATAAAGTATTAACCTGATGACCTACTAAAGAGTTTTGAATCAGTTCCATGGTCAAGGTGATGAATGCGCCGTAGTCTCTGGTAACTGAAGCATTTCATTTAAAAACTTTTACATTTTGCACTAGCGCTACAACGTTACTAAGTAAAGGAGATGAGAAAACAGGTATTGTGCTGTCAGACTAGTTTATTATTGAAGTACTTTTTAATTCTTCATATTATTTACACATTTAAAGTAAAAAAAAAAAAATAAAAAAATCCAAAAGCACAAAACCTAGATCCAGATGTTTAAGATAGCCTTTTCTACTTTCAGAACGGAAATTTTTTTGCATATGTTTACAGAAAAGCTGGTTTATTAAACCTTTTTGCTAAATGACCTTTGTCATATCATTTGTAAAAGTGATCTGAATAAGTAAAGAATAAAACATTTGTTGCAGTGTTGTTATAGGAAAATAATCAACAACAGGTTGGTGTGATGTAGCACACTGTGAAGCAGAGTTACTATTACCACCGTAAATTGATTATAAATGATTATTTTCCAATAACAGGACGTCCCAGAGTGTTTTATTCCTCTTATGCCACAGCAATTTTCCAACAACTACAAGATTCAATTTATTAAATAATGACATGTTTTACTTTTTATCAATTTATTGTTACATATAAAAGGATGATCGTTCACGAAACAAGTTAATTCCTGTTATCATGTATGTTATAGCAGCTCTTTTTTTCTCTCTCTTGAACTCAATACGACAAAAAAGCAGCTTGTCATGACAACCGCAAAGAGGCGTAAACTCCTCTGTCCTGAAGTTAAAGTTACAGCTTTACCTCTGACTGTTACAAAACGCTGACACTGGAGACTCCTTCCGTGAATGTTACATAAAACGTCTCCGGATAGAAAGTCAGCCCATCGATGTCTACACACTTTTCTTTGTTAAACAACGACACTTTTTTAAAAAAATATATCTGTTTTACACTTAGGTTATGTGGCGTGTCTGCTGTACGAGTTCCTGTGAATGAGCTGCTACTATAGAAACAATGACATTAGAAAAAGCGCATTAATATAAGCCTGTCGTTTATGTTACAGCTGGAACTACTTTCAGAGATTTGCTCTTAAAGAAAATTAATCTACACCTCTGATCTGAGAATTTAACCTTACACCTTCTAACCAATCAGATTCAAGAATCCAACAACACTGTGGTATAAAAACAATGATTCCAGTTTGAAGATGCGTTACGGATGACAAATTGTTGAACATTGATTCCTGGAAGGTTTTAAAAATATATCATCTAGCTAAATATCATGACTAGAAAACATTACCGTGAGTAAGTCATTTAATCTAATTTTTTTTTTTTTTAATTATATATGATTAGACTTATATATGGTTTCCTTTTCATAAGCAGCAATTTTCAAACTCTGAGATTTAAGTGATACGAAAGCATAGTGTAGCACTACTGCTAATGTCTGTGGCAGCAAGGAAATTAAATTTAAATTAAATTTATCAAATTAGTTTCTGAGTGCGTTTTTTTACAGGAAACCTGTTCAAGGAAGTTCCACAAAGATGATAAAGAGATTCATAGCGACACTTTCACCATTTTGTTTGAAAACTGACAGCTAAGTTAAACATGGACCACCTCCAAGTTTATAAAGCCCACCCACGTGCACACACACACACACACACACACACACACACCTCACACCATGTGTCTGAGTTCACTGGAATAGGCAAACAAGCATCAATCACCTCTCAAAGGTCATCCACCGATCAGACACGGACTAACAGGACGGCCTACAACTGTCAATAACCGGCTGCTTTCAAAATCTCTGTCAATAAAATACTCACTCAAATTTCATATACGTGTGGTTTATGTGAGTAACGTGATCACACGTGCAAGAAACATGAAACAAGTTCTTTTTATGCTCTGAAATGTGACAACATGTAAATAATAAGCTGCGATCACATGCGAAAAAGAATTACTACTGTTAGGAAAAAATTAAAACCGCATGCCCTATGTGCGAAACATTAAAACATGAAAATAAATGATTTGTGTGAAAAATCAAATAAAATAGTAACACGTGCCCTAGGTGTGAAAATGAATCATGTATAAAATTCACATTTGAAACTAAATGAATCATGTAAAAACAAACGTGAAAATAAAATAGTCATATAAGAAAATAACATGAAAATAAATTAATCATGTAAGAAAATAACATGAAAATAAATTAAAAATATGAAAAAATCAAATATGAAAATAAATGAATGATGCAACAAAGTCATATGAAAATAAATTAATCATGTGGAAAGAATGACACGTCACAATAAATGATTTATGTGAAAAATCATGTGTACTACTTTTGAAAAATTGTATGAAACATGTATCTGTATGGGATTATCCATTTTTATCATTTTTTTTTACTGTTGATGGAAAACTGACATACCAGATTATTATTTTATGGGACGTGTGCATTTTCTTTCCCATCCATCACATACAGTAATTAGCATGAATTTTAGAAGAACTGTACAAATTAGCAGTAAAAAAAAAAAAAAAAGTCAGCATTCACACCCTCAGCTGTAGAGTAATGATGGATATGAGCACATTGGATTTTTATTAGAAACGGATGGTTAGGTTTCCTAAGGACACATTATTTCATCCGTGACCTCGTGCATTAACTCGACCAATCCCACTAAAAACAAACAGCCCGTGATCGATACGTGATGCAAACACGTCTGCTGTCTGATCTCTCAGAGCTGCTCTGCAGTGCCAAAGTGAGCCAGATGTAAGACCGGCCCAAAACCTCTGACATTTCACAATCTGTGAAATTAATAATCACTCACGGCAGTCCCAAACTCCTTCTTCAGCCCAGGATTGTTTTGCTCTCCAGCGCTGGCTCAGCAGAAGAATGGACTATCTGAGGAAAGCGAGTGTGTTGCTCGTGTTGTACCTGAACGGCAACTGGCTTTGCTCGGTTTCAGCAATAAGTCAGCAAAAGGTCAGTTGGAAATTTCCGCAAAATGCTATTTTACATTTTTTAAGATACTTGTTCTCGCTAGTGTGTGTGTGTGTGTGTGTGTGTGTGTGTGTGTGTGTGAATAAAATTAAAAGTTACAGTTTAGGATGTTACAGTGTCGATTTTATACCACAAGTGGCGCAAGTGGATTTTGAAATGAAAAGAAGTAAACACAACTTCTGCAGCAAACTATTTTTAAAATAACATTTTCTGCAGATGTTAACGCACGTTAAAAGCCACGTTATATCTGAACTTAAACAATGCCATAGTAATTATGGCATGAGCAAAAGTTTGGACTCCCTAATAAGTCAGTAATGCCCCCTTTGGCTGATATCAGTGCTTGCCAACACTTTTGCATTCAGCTAGGAATCGTTCTATTTTTTTTTTTGAGCTGTATTTGTATAACCGATGAGCCGTGTAGACACTTAGCAGCTGCAATCCAGTACTGATCAGAAATTCCAGAATTAACCCTTTCATGCATAAATAATTTAAAAACATATCCAGCTTCTTCTTTAGTTGCTTTTTTATGACATCATTTGAATTTGTAGGAACACCATGAGTAAAAAATGGATCAAACATAATACCTGAAAGTTAAAAAAAAAAGTTTCAATGTATTTATTTAAAAAAATATGTAACATGTAATGAAATATGGGTATTAAAAATAAATATTTGCAGTTTAGGAATGTTGAAAATTCAGCAGCTGATATGTATATATATATACAGTATATACAGCACTGTGCAAAAGTCTTTGGCACCCTATTTTTTTTTTTTTAGTACAAACTTTGTTATAGAGTTTTATTTTCTGACTTCTACATTATTGATTCAGTACAAAAACATTTTAGATCCCAAACATTAGTTTTCCAGCACAAAATGAAACGTTACAGAAAAATGTTTGTATGTCAGTAAAGAAAGCAGCAGATTC
>CM075014.1:22086435-22099260 GCA_037576675.1 Pangasius sanitwongsei | reverse complement strand
TGACCTCAACCCCACTGAACACCTTTGGGATGAACTGGAACACCGACTGCACCCCAGACCTCCTCACCAACATCCCAACATCAGCACCTGATCTCACTAATGCTCTTGTAGCTGAATGAACACAAATCTCCACAGCCACACTCCAAAATCTAGAGGAAAGCCTTCGCAGAAGAGTGGAACTTATTATAACAGCAAAGAGGGAATACATCTGAAATGGGATGTTCAGCAAGCACATGTGATTATGATGGTCAGGTGTCTATAAACTTTTGGTCATATAGTGTACAACCCCTAACACGCTTTCACATTAAGCTGTATTCGTCTGCGCTGCATTTATTTATTTATATTTCTCTCACCTCTATGTTATTGCTGCACTTATTTGACTGAAACTTTATCTCTACATCACTTTGCGTATAACTTATTTATTTGCTTATTGTCTGTCTGTCCTTGATTCTATAATTAAACATTGTGCCATATTCAAATTTACCATTCATAACGTTTGGTGTGTTTGGTTTGCTGTATTCCAGGCTCTCACCATGGAGCTGAAGGAAGAACCCGATTCAAGCAACACTGCTGAGTCCACCAAGCTGACTCTGACGTTAATGAAACATTCCCTGGTGTTAAATGGTGAGACAGAGCTGGAGAACGAAAGCATTGACTTCCTCTCGAGGTGGACGGAGGGGATGAGCTTAGCGTTCGGAGGAGTGCCAGGTAAAGCTACTGGTAAAATTGTCACATTTCATAGGAAGTTACATTTACATAATATACCAGTGTCATTTAATCCTGAAGTTTCTGTAGTCCATTGCTTTTCTGTCAACTCCAGAATTATTTACACCCCTCATAAATCACTTTATTTCTAATTAAATAATATTTTCTGGTCTCTGAGAAACATGAAGTAATTTTGGGGTTAAATCAATTTATCAAATGTATCAAAAAAATGTATTGTATAAAGCTAAAAATAAATATAAAATATATAATATAAATATATTATTTATTTTAGTGTATAAAACTGACGTTACACAGAATCATTAAGATCTTCCAATCAAATACTGTGAAAAAATAACAAAATAATTCTCAAACGAACCTTTTTAAGATAGTAAATCATACGGAAAATTATTGGCACCCCAAAGAATATTTTAAATAATGGTTTGCGAATAATGAATATTTTAAATAATATGGTTGTTGACCTAAATAAATCAGTTTAATGTACAAATATTAAAAGTGATGGGTGCCAATAATTTTGAAACCAGTATTTTGTGGTGAAAAAAATGCTTTAATTAAGATGAAAATGGTAGTGTTAAAACCATACAATCGAATCTATACAGCTTACCCTGATGTTTCAGATCAGAAATGTCACTTATTGTATGTGCTAAACGTTTTATATTTAATTTTTTGCTCATTTTCATGAAGTGATTATTTTGGAAGCATAGTGATTAATACTACAAGATAAATGATACTAATACTATAATATTATACTCTATACCTTTTAGTATATCTAAAAATATAGCTCCAAAATATCTTTAAATGGACTCTACTCTTTATTATGTGCTTGTGGGTGTTTTGTATTATTTGACACTTGTAAACACTTTTGCAGGTGAGGCTGAGGACTCGACGAGCACGCACCACCTCCAGGGCTGTTTGGAAAAGATTCTCATTCAGGGACAAGACATCGATCTCGACCGGGCTTTCTTTAAGCACACGTCTATCTTATCACACAGCTGTCCCACAAAGGCAGTGAATGAACTCACGGAGAGTTAGTATATAGTTGTTGTTTTTTTTTTAATCACAGAAAGGGGTGTGGTCGCAATTCCACCAACCAGCTTCAAACAAATAAGCTCATTTAAATCCTCATTACAGTTTGACCAAATCCTTTCAGTATTACATAATTACAGTAGATGGCGCCACCCCTGAGTGTCACGTTGTTCCACCTTTGCCACCCCTGGACTCGTGATTTACAGCTCAGTTCACAATTCAGTTCTTCAGATTATTTGTATTCGATACATTTCATCTGGCAATGAAGAAATTAACCTTATAACTAACAATAACTAACGGTAATAGTCATGTTATAATATCACTTGATATATTTATCCTGATAAAGGAAAACATTCTGAGAAACTCTCGACAAATCCCAGGGAGTTCACCCGCCTTGTTGTTTTGTGCGTTCTTTCTTTTGTGTTCATACTGTATTCAATTCAATTCAATCTTATTTGTATAGCACTTTTAACAATGGACATTGTCAAAAAGCAGCTTTACAGAGATATATAAATTCAGGGTATAAAATTTTTAATTGATCCCTAATGAGCAAGCCAGAGGTGACGGTGGTGAGGAAAAACTCCCTGAGAATGAATAAGGAAGAAACCTTGAGAGGAACCAGACTCAAAAGGGAACCCATCCTCATCTGGGTGACACCGGATAGTGCCATTATAAATAATTCCCTTCTATAACTGTGTACTACATGTCAAAAAGTGCAATTGTGTAGCCAGGGAATTCATTATAGTTTTCACATGAAGTCTATTTTGTTGAAGTCATAAACCGTTCAATGATGGAGTGCAAAAAGAGAAACACAGATTATTAGGTATGCTTATTGTCACGTAATGGTTAAGGATAATGTACATTGTGTGCAGAGTGCAAGCAGGGACTCTGGCAAGACTAGCTATGACAGTATACGTAAAAGGGAGAGCCAGAAGGTAACACAGACATGAGGGCACATGAATGTGTGAGAGTGGGGGGGCGACAGCATCCAAACATCCCAGTTCACCAAAACAATCTATGCCTATGAACCCTCTAGATCTGCTCCTTTACTACATATATGTTTTCAGCCTAGACGTAGCTTAAACACTGAGACTGTATCTGAGTCCCAAAAACTAATTGGAAGGCTTTTCCAAGACTGTGGGGCTTTATAAGAGAAAGTTCTGCCCCCTTCTGTAGCCTTCACTATTCAAGGTACCAACAAACAGCCTGCACCTTTTATCGAAGTAGGCATGGCAGATCATAAAAGACAAGGAGTTTGCTCAGGTACTGTGGTGCAAGACCATTCAGTACTTTATAGGTCAATAGTAGTATTATATAATCAGTGTGAATTTTGATTGGGAGCCAATGCAGTGTGGATTAGATAGGGGTGATGTGGTCATATCTTCTGGTTCTATTAGGGACTCTCGCTGATGCATTCTGGACTAACTGGAGCTTGTTTAAGCACCAACTGGAACATCCAGACAGCAAGGCATTACAATAATCCAACCTAGAGGTAACAAAAGCATGAACTAGTTTTTCTGCATTATATTTTTTAACTTAGCAATATTTCTGAGATGAAAGAAGGCTGTCCTAGTAATATTATCTACATGAGCTTCAAATGAAAGACTGGAGGCAATAATCACACCAAGGTCTTATACTGCTGCACATGATGAAACAGAAGGGCCATCCAATATTACTGTGTAATCAGAAAGCTTACTTCTAGCTGCATGTGGTCCTAGTACAAGTACTTCTGTCTTGACAGAATTAAGCAGAAGGAAGTTAATAAGCATCCAGTGTCTAATGTCCTTTACACATTCCTCACCTTTTTTAAGCTGGTGTCTCTCATCTGGCTTTGTTGAAACATACAACTGTTTGTCATCAGCATAACAGTGGAAGCTAATACCATGCTTGTGAATAATTTTGTCCAGAGGTAGCATATATAAAGAAAAGAGGAGTGGGCCTAAAACAGAGCCTTGCGGGACACCAAACTTTACCTTATTATGCATAGAGAAGTCACCATTTACATCTACAAACTGATAACGATCAGTTAAATAAGACCTGAGCCAGGAAAGGGTTGTTCCCATAACGCCAACATCATTTTCTAGTCTATTGAGGAGAATAGCATGATCAGCGGTATCAAAAGCTGCACTAAGGTCAAGCAACACAAGCAAGGAGACACAACCCTGATCAAAGACCAGTAGTAGGTCATTTACCACTTTAACCAGCGCTGTCTCTGTGCTATGATGAGGCCTAAATCCTGACTGATACATTTCATGAATGTTATTCCTATGTAAGTATGAGCATAGCTGCTGTGCTAGAACCTTTTCTAGGATCTTGGAGATAAAGGGGAGGTTTGATATTGGCCTATAGTTGGACAGCTGACTGGGGTTGAGGCCAGGTTTTTTTACTCAGGAGTTTGATAACTGCTAGTTTAAAAGATTTAGGTACATAGCCAGTGCTAAGGGAAGGACTGATTATTTTTGGAAGTTGTTCGATTGCTTCTGGTAGTTTCTGTTTGAAGAAACATGTAGGTAAGGGATCTAGTACACAAGTTGATGATTTTATTGAGGAAATTATTGAAATTAGTTTGGTCTCTTGAAGGGGAGTAAAACATTCTAATCGCTGATCAGCTATAGTTATATTATTATCTACAGGATTAGTTATCAGACTGTCTGGTTTTAAATTTATAGTCTGAATTTTTTGCAGTCATCACTACTGCATATTGATGGTGTGCATGTTTCTGTGGTGGTCTTATTCCTAGTTAATTTTGCTACAGTATTAAATAAGAATACAGGATTATTTTTGTACTCTTCTATTAGGGTAGAGAGATATGTTGATCTAGCAGCACTACGAGACTTTCTATAGGTCTGGAGGCTCTCCTTCCCCGCTGGTTGAAATACTACCAATTTAGTTTGATGCCATTTACGCCCTAATTTTTAAGTGGTCTGTTTTAAGGTGCGTGTTTGATCATTATACCAGGGTGCTAGCTTTTTCTCTCTAATTATTTTTCTTTTAAGTGGAGCTACCTTATCTAGCGTGTAGCGGAATGTCGACTCTAAGCATTCAAGTGCCTGATCAAGTTCTTTGGGATCAGAAGGTGAGACAATCATAGTTGATACCTCTGGGAGATTATTGATAAAACTCTGTGCAGTAGCTGACGTGAATGTACTTTTGAAGTGGTAGCGTGGCAAGGTGCATATATTATGATTAAGGCACATTTTAACGAGATGAGATAATGATCTGAGATAGCTTTATGTAATCCGAATGTTAGCTTCAGACTAAGGAAATGTGACTATATTTTCTGCGGAAATGTGACTATATTTAATCTGAATGTTAGTATTAGCTCTAGTGTGTGCCAATCATTATGAGTGGGTCCTATCATGTTCTGATTAACCCCTACTGAATCTGGAATGGACACAACCACTGTTCTCAGAGGCTCTTCCGGATTATCAAAACGAATATTAAAGTCTCCAACAATTAATGCTTTGTCTTTGAGATGAAATCCGCAAATTCACAGAGGAATTCAGAATATGGCCCTGGAGATCTGTAAAGAATAATTAGCAGAACTGACAGGGTAGACTTATTTTTTGTGGCTACATATGTTATGTTATTATAAGGAGCTTCAAACGTGTTGAATTTATGTCCAGGTTTTTATGTGACGCCTAGACTGTCGTTATAAATAACTGCGACACCTCCTCCTTTGCCAGTTAGACAAGACCATGTCCGGGAGGACTAGCTTCATTTAATGCTACATACTCATTTAGTTTAATCTATGTTTCTGTTAAACACAGTACATTAAGCTCCCGACCAGTAATAGTTTCATTAACAGTAAGCGCTTTAAAAGTAAGAGATCTAATATTTAATAGTCCTAACTTCAGATCAAAGGTGCTGGCTGTGTAGTTAGTATGAACTAATTTTATGTTAATTAGGTTACTAAAAAAAATTTCTATATAATTATTTTCTACAGTATTTCGACATTTTTGTTTAGCTCAGGGAACAGACACAGTCTCAATATGGTGGAACCTGAGTGACGACTCAGTGCAGCTAGCAGACGGTCGGTTTAGCCTGCTTGTCTGCTCCCTGGCCTTGGCCCTGGATTGTCACTGATTAACTAGGCCTGTTCTGAGACTATGTGCTATGCTGCAAGAAATGAGTGCAGCACCTTCCCAAGTGGAATGGAAATCGTCCTGCCCTAACAGGCCAGCCTTGCCTTCAAAACTGCTCCAATTATCTATAAAGCCCACATTGTTTTCAGAGCACCACCTGGACATCCAGCAGTTCAGCGACCATAAACTGCTGTAAGCTACATCAGTTCATGGAATGTCAAAAGATAAATAATGAGAGTTTTCTAACAAAATATAATTAAACATGCCACTTTACGCACCTTGTGTAAAGGTTTTTGTGTTACAAATTTAAGATCTACGTATATGAAATCTGGCCAATAGTAGCACAAGATCTATATTATGGTATTGTTAGATTTTGTACCTAAAAATAATTTTAAATATCATTAACCTTAGCATCTTTGATAACAATAGATGAACAATAATAAGTAGGGCTGTCATCAAGAACACCACTGTCGAGTCCAAGGCAAGTCCAAGACCAGGACTACCTGAGATCAAGTCAAGACCGAGTCTTAAGGGGGTCGAATCCAAATGAAATTGAGAACGAGTCAAGATCAAGAGCATCAAACTGCTGTTATGCATTTCAAACTGAACTACTATCTGTAATGGTTTATCAAATATTTCTTCCACGTATTTTCACTGTTTTTAAATCAGACATCCATGTGTACATCTTTATCAAGGTGATTTGGACATAAACTGATCAATCATTGACATCTGGTTGAGATGTTTGGTGGTAGGAGTGGTTGTTTCACTCATCATCTCCAGACTAGCAATATTTCCGAATAACGTCATTGTGTGGAATTGAGTCCAAAGCATTACAGTCGACTCTCAAATCTCAAATGCCTGGAATCGAGTCAAATAGTATCGGATCTTTTTAGAATCCAGTCCCAGTCCTTTTTAGTCCTTTACTCTTTTTTGTTGTTGTTGTTAAAAAACAGCTGATTTCTCTTTAGGATGCTTAATCTAAAAGGGAATAGGGGAAAAAGAAATAAACAGATTGTAATTAATAATGCAAGCAAGAATTTGTGTAATCTACTGCCATCTAGTGGAAATAGTGTACACAGAACCATTTTAACAAATAAAAAGCGCTGTATGCTAGTGTGATTATTTGTATTATATTACCTGCTCATATAATTTTATAGTTTTTTAATATCACTTTATAAAAACAAATCACGAAAGACAATCACACAGCCTAGATCATACAAAAATCCCCAAAATGGTACAAAGTAGCACAGTCTTTCTTAGTCAACTGCAGAATTATTGGCACCCTTAAAGGAAATAAGCAAATCTTATCATATAAGACGAATACTCATGTTTTCAGAAAACACACTTTTCTCAATTTCAATTTATAAATTTGTATTCTAAACACTGTTAGATTAGTAAGGGTGCTAAACTTTAATTTTTTTTTCTTGTCACTAGGATGGTACTCTTATCTTTTGTACCTTTAGTATGTATCTTTTATCTAGAAAGGTGCATATAGTGTACATTTAAAGCTTTTCGCTTCACTAAAGCTTTACATTCCAATATATCTTTGTTTCAAGGCGAAAGATACATACCAAAGGTACAAAATGTGTATGTGACAAGGAAAGGTACATTTTAGTACCCCTTTTTCTAAAACTTTTTTTGCAAAGATTTTTTTTTTTTTAATTCTTCTTATACGTACCACAGCTGTTTGTCAATGATTATAATGATTAATTTTTATTTATCGAAGAACAAGACATCATAATTTATAGTAGGAGAAAAAGTCTATTCACTTTAAGAATACACTTCATTGAGCAAAGAAATCACTCAGAATATGATAATTTCCTTGAGGTAAGCATCCATAGCCACTAATATACTCGTTCCTGGCCACACCTTATTAAACAAAAGTAAGCACCATGTCACCTCAGCAGCTCTGTAACTGTAATCACTTGTGCTCCTTTTCAGTGGTGTGTAATGACTGAAATATCTGAATTAAAACACACATATGGTATGCAGGAAGGTAAAAGATTTGAGTGACGTTAAAAGCTGATTTGAGAATAAATACCAGTGTCTGGATTGAAGTTATTTGGGAGTTTGTCAGGTTGGCCGTGTCCGTGTCCTTGTGTAACTTCAGGAGCTGAGGACGAAAATAAAATCAGATAGAATGTGTTATATGTTACAATCCTGGCTTGCAGAGGAAAAAAAAAAAAACACAGAAAAAACTGTACATCAGATTTATGCACCTTCTCTTAATGATGAGTCATTTGTAAACAATTTGGATCTTTAAAGTGAGTCGACTCACATGTACAGTACGAGTCCTATTTCTTTTGTTGTACTTCCATGGAAACCTCATTTCAGCATCTGAGCTGTTCGTTGATGCCACTTTCGCTTAACAAAAATAAAAGAAAAAAGTTCTTTTTTTCATCTGTCCAAACAGCGCATGAGTCAGTCGTCTTCAACCACGTTAGTGTTTAGACACAGTGCTGAAACATCCATGCATCCATTTTCCATACTGCTTATCCTACACAGGGTCACAGGGAGCCTGGAGCCCATCCCAAGGGACTCGGGGCACAAGGCAGGGGGACGCCCTGGACGGGGTGCTAATCCATCGCAGGGCACAATCACACACACACGCACACACACACACACGCACACACACACACACACACTATGGACAATTTAGAGATGCCAATCAGCCTACAACACATGTCTTTGGACTGGGGGAGGAAACGGAAATACCCAGAGGAAACCCCTGAAGCACTGGAAGAACATGCAAACTCACCACACATACACACACACACACACTGGAAACACGTCACACCAGGACAGCCGATAAACAGCTGAATTTTCTCCTCTCTGGCCCTGCTTTACTCCACATCTGCTCACGTACCGCAAACTGATCTTACATTTAATTAGAATTAATTCAATTCTTATTGGTGAGCTGAGTCGAATGATCTGACTCACTGAAAACAGTCAATAATTTCCAGCCCTACATTCCACCCTGCCCACTTGTTTTCGATTGGCTAATAAAAACAGAGGTTTGTGATTGTTTTACGTAGATTTTATTTGCGTTGACCGCTGCTATAGCTAAAAAAACAGAAACTCTTAGTTTATCACCATAGGAATGAGTGAAAAATCATAAATGCCACAGCTAAATTGTATAAGTGTTTTGTTTTTTTTTGTACCTCTGCATTATCATTAAACAATGTCCAAACGTCGGATGAGCAGTTTACTGCAGAGGATATCTGACTGGATGTTAAAATCTAATTTTATTTGTAAATATACCTAGTAACTTTTTGTAATTGATAACATGACTCCAGTGTTTCACTGACACTGTTAGCTAAATTAAATAATGTGACATATCATATACCACGGTATCTTTAAATATCAACAATATTTTTTTCATCGTTCAACCTTCCAAACAGTAAACATTTACTTTATTTGCTTATAGTTTAAATTATTTTATAGCAGACGTATTCAAACTATTACAGGGGGACAAAAATATACATCAACTCAAGTCAAGTGAGTTTTTATTGCCATTTCTTTATAAAGCTTGTACACATTGGAAAGAAATGTCATTTCTCCAGGACTGTGGTGCAACACGTAACAATACATAAGACTACATAAAGCGCAAATACACAACAGTGCGAGACGAGTGCAGGACAATAAATACACAGGACAACAGAACACACCGTTCAGCCATAACATTAAAACCACTGACAGGTGAAGTGAATAAAATTGATTGTCTCGTTACAACGGCACCTGTCAGGGGGTGGGATATATCAGGCAGCAAGTGAAGTGTGCAAGCAAGTGTGGGCTGTTCCCAGTATGCAGTGGTTAGTACCAACCAAAAGTGGCCCACGGAAGGACAACCGGTGAACTAGCGACAGGGTCACGAGCGCCCAAGGCTCCCTGATGCACATGGGGAGCGAAGGCTAGCTCGTCTGGTCCCGATCTGGATTGTGTGCTGTCCTGGATTTGCTTCTCACAATGCAAAGGATCAGTCTGATGATGCCTACAAAGGTGATCAATCCTAGCAGCACACGCAGTACTGTAACTTCATTGCTGTTGGTGGTTGGTAATTGTTGTAGCCCTGGTTAAAACAATAATAACTTGATTATTTATTAGGAAATTTTCATGGCTGTAGGCTGAGAAACTGCGGAAATGTCAAGGCATTTATGTGTCAGTTTGGATTTTCACACGCTACCTGACATGCATGGAGACTGACTACACAGTACATCAGTACAAACAGCACAAAGTGGGACTGCATTTTCAGTTAAAAACTCAATCTACACTGGAATGTTCACTCAGCTCACAGTAACGATTAACACCATTACCTTACAGTTTTCAAGGTTTTTAAGTACCATAAACTTACCTTGTACTTTCAGTAAAACAGCTCGTGGTTCTCCGTCCTGAGATTCATCATGGATGAGACACCGATATAATCCTGCATCAGACAGGTGAACTGAACTGATGTGAAGAGAGAGATCACCATCTAGAAAGCCTTCTACTGACATCAGAAATCTGCTTTCTGATGCTTCATCAGTGGTCACTGATCTGTTTGCATGAGTGTACAGCAGAACCTTTTGTCCAGCTTTCTTCCATTTCACATCTTTAACATTTTGCCGAGTGTCTCCGTAGCACGGCAGGGTGACGTTCTCCCCCTCGAAAGCCTTTACGACTGTCGGAACTGTCGGGCAAAAACAAATCATCTTATTCATTTCGCTTTACTACTGTGCTTTTCTGTAAGAGCTACACCTGCCCCAGTGTGGCTGGTCAGACTTTACTACAGATATGTTAAGAAGGACATCGTTTTCTACTGATGATAGCAGACACACTTACCAAAAACTTTCAGTTTTACTTCAGTAACGGATTTTCCATTACAGCTGCACCTGTAGGAGCCAGCATCATTGTAGGCTACTGAACTGATCGTCAGGGAGAAATTTCCTCTGCTGGTATCTCCTGATACTGCAAATCTTTCCTGACAATACTGTTCACTGTGACACATCCGGATTTCAGCAATGACGGCTTTGCTGGGAATGAAGAGGGTCCACTGAACCACTGAACAGTTTCCAGGGCAGGTACACGGGAGGGTCAGGGGTTCATTCACTATGATTTCTCTGATTATAAAGGCTTGGCACTGCAGCATCAGCTGGGAAGCTAATAGATCAGAAAGCAAATTAGAATAGACATTCTGAACATGTGACACAATCAAGGTAGAACAATTTCCTGTCCACAACTCATAGCTGTTTTAGTTTACTCTTTTGGTAATCATCTGAACACAGTATGGCAAAAGCATTCAATCGCTTTCCCCATGAGGTCATGAGCACCTGAAGTCCTCTTCATTAATGTTTTGAGGTTTATGTGATTTCATGTGATTTAATAAACATTTACTATGAATTCATTTTTATTTACAGTAAAGTTATGGACTTTTATTGCAATTAGCATTATAAAGGCTCTAACCTAACAGCTTCTGCAGGACAACAATATTACCTTTCTTTCTTCCTTTAGTATAATGTGTATAATGTGTTCTTTATAATAAGCAAACGGAAGAGTAGATGGATTTAAATGAGTGTGGCTGGCTTGCGTCGCTGCTAAAACCACAACTGGCTTCAAAATTCACCACCAAAAAACAAAACAAAACACACAAAAAAAAAAAAAACCAAGTACAACAGGCTCATTTGTCATTTTGTCTCTGCAGTATGAGTTTTATAGAGAATTAAAAGCAGTAACACTTACCAATCACAGCAATGTCAGGGATTAAAGGCAACTTCATGGTGTTTTCTCAGAACAACAGACCTACAATACATCACTTCAAGAGTTATTTGGCAAGCGGATGAGGAACAAACAACAGTCTTCATTTATTATTATTATTATTATTATTATTATTATTACTTTTAACACGTGACATCAGCACATTATACTTTCTTCTTTAAACTTTATGGCTCATGTTCTATGAGTTAATCTAATGCTTCTGAAAACACAGTAAAATATCCATTTTATTTTTTTTTACTAAATTGAAATTACACATAAAGATAAATAGACTAACCTCCCATTTGCTTGTTAAGTGTTACCACTATTTAACAAAACAGTTTAACAACAAAAAAAAAAACTTACCGATGCACGTGTGAGCTGTAAAGCTTTTCTCAAACACTAGTGATGTGATTCATGAAGCAGGACTGAAGGGTGACAGAATGAACTTTAGATAGATCTCTAGTTTATATCAACCGCAGAAAGTGGATTTTCTAATGAGGAAGCACAATTTAACCACAGCAGAGTTGCAGAATGAATTTACAGACGGAATGAGCGACAGTTTAGGCGCCCTCTTTCAGTAAGGGACAGTCGTCAAATTCCACGCATTTTCACATTCATGTCCTATCTATAGGATACCATAATAAATTGTTTAAGAAAATAATTCAGTAAAAAGAATTGTAGCAGACTCCTAGTAGGATGACAGACTTAATACAGGTAAGATTTTGTTAGTATGTTGCATTGTACAACATACTTATAAAAAACAGGCAGGTCAATAATGTTTGCACCACTCTGTAGCTCAGTGGGTGGAATTTGCAGACGGTCCTTTACATACTGTAGCCGCTCAAAGCGCATCTGAGCGTTTTCAGACATAATTCTGCAGAGACAATAAGACATGTGGTTAGACACAGATTAAGTCTGCGTAAGGGAACCTGACTGAATGCACATAAAGTTTAAAGGAGAAAGTATAATGTGCTGATGTCACGTGTTAAAAGTAATAATAATAATAATAATAATAATAATAATAGTCTTAACTATACTGTTTCTTTCTTTTTTAAATCAATAATTTTGCGCTATCGTTTTCATCTGTTGTATTTTTCACGTTCTCTTCTACCGTATTTTAATTTTTTTTTCTCTCGAAGTGCGCTTTTGTATTTTGTCAAGACAGCGAGCGGAGGCCATCCACACCGGATCCACGCCGTCTACAATAATATCAACAAACCTTCGACTAAGGTGCGTTAAACAACATGTCTAACATTCAGCT
>CM075014.1:22067879-22075084 GCA_037576675.1 Pangasius sanitwongsei | reverse complement strand
GCAAGATGCTCAGTAACACTTACAGCTCATTTCCTTATCAAACTGCACACACTGCACCTGAGATACTGTTTTATTTTAAAGCGAAGGATCGTCACATTAAATATTGACTTTGTTTCATTTATCACTGTTTACGGCTCTTTATGGTATTTTTTTTTTAATGTAGAACCATTTAATTTCATTATTTTTGAGCATCTTTGCTCTACAGCATTTCTTTGCATGTGCCTAAGACTTTTGCACAGAACTGTATGTACGACAAAACTGTATAGAAACCGTGTGTGTGTGTGTGTGTGTGTGTGTTATAACAGGTGCCTTCATGATGGTGAGTTGTTTGAGATTGTGATTCAGAAGATGGTGGATCGCTGGTCAGGATCAATAGAGGCAGGTGAGTCGATTTGACATAATAATACAAGGAACACTGATGATGTCATTCTATAAAATACAACACTTGGCCGCCATCTTGGCGCTCCGTCTCCAGATATATAACGCTTTAAAAATAACCCCTTACTAAGACACGTCGGTTTTTCTTTTTAATCTGAAGAAATCAGAAGTAAGGTATTTTATCAGGCTAGATTACAGAAATTTGACAAATATATTTTTTTAAATTAAGTGTTTGGAAAAATTATCATTATTTTAATTTTCAAATGCAGAAACATGTAATGCATGTAACCGTATTTTAGATCAATCAGCGTTTTTGTGCAGAAAACAGAAATACCTTATATTTCTATTAAGACACAAACACGTATTAATAGATTAATAAACTGTCTCACATATCTTTTAAAAAAAATCAGCAAAAATCAATAGGGCTGCAAAAAAAAAACCCCCGAATATTTTAAGAATCAATTATTTGTGCAAATCCTTTGACAGAAAATCAGTTAAATGTGGATTGTAAATGAGAAGGCTGAACCAAATATCATTCTGTATTTTTGTTTCTTGTATTTTTTTTTCAGTAATGTAGTGTAAACATTTACCATCTAAAATCGAATGCGTGATTATTCCCTGTTGCAGTAACAAGAACACATGTACATTACAACAGGAATTTAATAAGGAATTAATTTTAAATAAAAGCACGAGATGCTTGAAATCTGCAGATTTATGAATAGATCTTTTTCTCTACCTCTTGATCTAAACATGTAGTAGATGTAGATCATTAATCTTGAATTAAATGATTAATAATTTCACTAAAAACAGGTTTAAATGCTTTCGCTTGTCCTGTCTGCATTACTTTAGATATTTTCCAGCCGCCACATATTCAGCACAAAAGACAAGAAATAAGTAATAAATAAATAAACCACATTAGTGTTAAATCCATATGAAATTTTCATCACAGATTCTGCTTTAACGCACGACTTTTTAAAACGAACCGGAGCAGACTCATCTGACGTTGCTTATGTTCTGCTTGTTGGTGAAATGAATGATCGATTGTTCGAGGTGAACACTTTGGTTTTATGTGTCGTAGGAGTGACTGCGATCAGACCAGAGGAACTGGAGTTCCCTAACACTATGACTGATATCGATTACGATACCTGGATGCTGAGGTGCGTCGCATTAGGCGCTCTATCCAGGACTGGAAGGGCGGCCATTTTGTTGGAGTTCATAACTTAGCTGCGTGATTTGGTGATTTTCAGTTTTTAGTAACTAGCAGTTGTGTGGTGTGAATGAGGAAGCTTTTTTTAAATGTAGCTTAACTTTCCTTAACTAATTTACGGGTGCTAAATCAACTCCTGTGTATACACACTTTTATACTTTTATACACTGGGAATTTTTGGCAGTCTGCTTTGTACAAAGGCCCGCCCCCTTCATAAGCCAACACAGCCAAAGCAGTTATGCTACTGGTCTTTATAAATAGTTAGATATTTATATATATGTGACATTTATTTGTACTGAAATCTGAAATCCAGTCTTTACTGAGGATTGGTTGAATGTGAGCTTCTAGCACAACCAGCACACTTCGTTGCTTTTGTACGTGTGTACGAAATGGAAATATACAGCAAATTGATAAAGAACAAACCAAATTTAAACTCCTCCTCCTCCTCCTCTTGTGTGTGTGTGTGCTGTATTGCTGTATTTCTGCCTCACTGCACATCATTTTTGCTGTTTTACATAAATGTCATGGTGCCTGCAGTAGAGTGGAAACAGAAAGTCATCCAGGAACTGTGTAGTTCTATAAAGTGTGTAGTTCAGTATCCAGACACGTATCGTGTGATGCGGCTCCTCGTGTCTCCTGCCTCACTTCCCTCTCTTTTCTCCCCGGTACAGCGGCACAGCGATCATGCAGGACGGGAATACCATGAGGAATAACTATGGCTGTGATCTGGACTCCCTGGGGACGGCATCCAGGATCGGAATGATGCGTTCAGCCTCCGGAGATCTCCACTACTACATAAACGGAGTGGACCAGGGCGTGGCCTGTACCGGATTACCACCAGGTACACGGGAACGGAACCGCATTGTACGCACACCAGCTGCAATGGCTTCTGTTATAGCTGTTCGTTTTCACACAGTTTATTTTTCATTTGGACAAAATGTCCTTCGATATGTCTCGTTATCTCTCTCTGTATATTTCTCTCTCTCTCTCTCTCTCTCTCTCTCTCTCCGTCTCTGTCTCTTTGTCTTTATCACTTTCCTTTGCTGTCTCTCTATTCTCTTTCCCTTATCTCTCTCTGCATCTTTCTTTCTGTCAATCTGTCTGTATCTCTCTCTCTCTCTCTCTCTGTATCACACTGTCTCTCTCTCTCTCTCTGTATCACACTGTCTCTCTCACTCTGTCTCTCTCTCTGTCTCACACTGTCTCTCTCACTCTGTCTCTGTATCACACTGTCTCTCTCTCTCTCTCTCTCTCTCTCTCTCTGTCTCTCTGTATCTGTCTTTCTGTTTCTCTGTATGTCTCTCTGTATCTCGTTATCCCTCTTTCTCTGTGTCTATATGCATCATCTCTCTCTCTCTCTCTCTCTCTCTCCTCTCGCTCTGTTTCTTGCTTTATTGTATGACAAATATTAACACTTGTATTGCCAAAACTTAGATACAGACTTTGAAAACACGTTAGAAAAACAACAACGTAAATAAATACAATGATACAAATCTCTCTCTCTCTCTCTATCCATCCCTCTCTCTCTCTCTCAGACGTGTATGCTGTGATTGATCTGTACGGTCAGTGTGTTCAGGTGACCATCACCAGCTCATCTGGTCCTCTTGACAACAGCCTGTGCACCAGTAACATCACAGAGAAGAGTTTTCCAATACACTCACCAGGTACTGACCACGTGTGTGTGTGTGTGTGTGTGTGTGTGTGTGTGTGTGTGTGCGCGTGCTAACACCTTTAAATACAGAGCATTGAAGACCTCCCTGAACACAAGCCGTTAAATATAATCAGTGTTCAGTTAACATGGGTCGTGTATGTTTAACTCTGAATAGGATGACTGTATTTTGTTATTGTATATTAAACATATTTTCACTTTCTTTAATAAAACCTTTTTTGCGTGTCTCCCTCTAGTGGCAGGAGTGGCTCATCGTCTGCACAGCAAACACGGGAAGAACGTGGTGTTGCTGGGAGACGGCTGCCAGGCCGTCAGGGTGGGAGGGTATTCTCACGGCATCGTCTTCAGCGCAAAGGAGCTCAAAACGGATGAACTGTTCGAGGTGAGATCTGGGAAGAGAGAAAGACATCCTGCTTTTATGTGTGACATCATATTGATCCGTATCGTACCGTACCGTACCGTACTGTCTGGTTTACATTAGACGTCTGCTCTCTCTCGCTTCAGGTGAAGATCAACGAGGTGGATGAGCAGTGGTCCGGGTCGCTCCACATCGGCTTGACCACCCTGCAGCCCCCAGAACTGCCCTCCTGCCCCCTCAGTGGCCTGTCTCCTTCCCTCACTCAGCTCAGGTCAAAGGTCACCTGGCTGCTCACCGGTTCAGAGGTCAGACGCAACGGCATGCTGCTGAGACAAAACTTCGGCTGCTCGCTCGACCGACTGACGGTGAGAGAATGAAATGCAGAAGGTGTCCAATAACGATCCAAAGTTAGTTGTTTTTTTTGTTTTTTTTGTACTTTTATGCATCTAAAATAAAACTGGTGGGGATTCAGGGCTTGGTTTCAAACCATTCATAAATAATGTTGAATTATAAATATTTTTAACACCCAAGAAACACCTTACAAAACCTTACTCTACACCTTTCCCCTTATTGAAAGCATCTTACATTACCCATTATCTTGTATTAGCCTAGCTACTGTAGCTAGTTAGCTAGTTAACGGCTAGTAAACTCGCTTGATTTCAGAATCAGCGTCTCGATATCAGTTTATCGTCGTGATATCGTGATTTGTTTCGCAGCCAAATCTGGTGAATGGAACGTTGCCATAATAGGCAAAACTATTTTCATCACCAATAACATTAGATAATTTTGCGCTAATGCCTTATCGACTGTATAACTGCGGGTGTTTAGGGTGTGTGTTACAGCAGGAGTGAAAAAACAGGTGTGTTACTGCAGGTGGGGAACCGTGTGGGTGTGAAGAGATGCAGCGATGACACAATGCACGTCTTCATCGATGGAGAGGACATGGGACCTGCAGCTACCGCTATGGCTAAGGTACACAGAGAGAGAGAGAGAGAGAGAGAGAGAGAGAGACATACACACACAGTGAGAGAGAGAGAGAGACACATACACACCCAGTGAGAGAGAGAGAGACAGAGACACACAGAGAGAGACCCCCACACACCTAGTGAGAGACGTACACACTGAGAGACATACACACACACACAGTGAGAGACACAGAGACAGAGAGAGAGAGAGAGACACACACACACACACGGTGAGAGAGACACAGAGAGAGAGACACACACACACACACAGAGACACAGACACAGAGAGAGAGACACACACACACACACACAGACACAGACACACACACAGAGACACAGACACACATACAAAGTGAGGGAGAAAGAGAGGGAGAGAGAGACAGATACAGAAAGGCAGATAGATACACACTGGACACACATGCATAAACAGTGTGTTAGTTGATTGTAATACCATTGTGTGTGTGTGTGTGTGTGTCAGAACGTGTACGCAGTGCTGGACCTGTATGGGAAGGTGACGGCTGTGTCCATCGTCAGCTCCACTCTGGTGGAGGACACGGACAGTGTGAAGGCTCCATCGCTCTCCTCGGACAGCTGCAGTGACGGAGAGGACGAGTCCACACCGGTCAGTCGGGGGGTCGGGACCGAACTCAACGCACAGTTTGTTACTTCGTGCTCTTATATTCTGATCTCTGTGTCTTCTGTCTGGTCCAGGGTGAGAGCGAGCCTGCCATGGTTCCCGTGGCGATGGCCTTTCTGGAGAATCATGGGAAAAACATCCAGCTGTCCAATCAGAACCTGACGGCTGCTCGAGTGTCGAGTTATAACCAGGGCCTGCTGGTCACAGCACACGCTCTGCCGCGCCAGCAGCTCTTCCAGGTGGGGGGTCAAACTTTAACACACACACACACACACACACACACACACATACAGTGAACAAGTGTTTTTCTTTTAACCTTCAGCATTTTCAGTTCTTTTTCCCCTCATGAAGATTGTCTCTATGCTAGATATATAGGAACAGCGTCCTGAACCTTCGCAGTGTATAAATATGAGACACTAACCGTCCCGTGTCCTCGCGTTCAGTTTCAGATAGACAGATTGAACATGTCCTGGACGTCGTCTCTGTCTCTGGGTGTGATCGGTCACTCTCCAGATCGTCTCAACTTCCCCTCCACGGCCTGCTGCCTTAAACGCTCCGTCTGGCTGCTGCAGCGAGACTCTGTCTTCCACAACTCACTGAAGGTGTCCTGTCTGTCTGTCTGTCTGTCTGTCTGTCTGTCTGCCTGTCTGTCTGCCTGTCTGTCTGTCTGTCAGGATTCCTTTACATGTTTTTTGTCCTGTTCCTCTCATGAGTCTCATGTCTCATTCTCTCAGTATTTACTTCCAGTATGTTTTGTGATGTGTCTGTCTCTCTCTCTCTCTGTCCATCTCTGTCTCTCTCCTTCTCTCCCTCTGTATGTATTGTGGTCTCTCTCTCTGTCTCTCTCCCTCTGTATGTATTGTGGTCTCTCTCTCTGTCTCTCTCCCTCTGTATGTATCGTGATCTCTCTCTCTGTCTCTCTCTCTGTCCCTCTCTCTCCATATGTATTGTGATCTCTCTCTCTGTCTCTCTCTATCCATCTCTGTCTCTCTCCTTCTCTCCCTCTGTATGTATTGTGATCTCTCACTGTCTCTCTCACTGTCTCTCTCTCTCTGTATGTATCGTGATCTCTCTCTCTGTCTCTCTCTCTCTCTCTGTATGTATTGTGATCCCTCTCTCTCTGTCTGTCTCTCTGTATGTATTGTGATCTCTCACTGTCTCTCTCTCTCTCTCTCTCTCTCTCTCTCTCTCTTGCTCGCTCTCTCTCTCTTTCTGTCTCTCTCTCTCTGTCTCTCTCTCTGTATGTATTGTGATCTCTCTCTCTTTCTCTCTCAGTACGTTTAGTGATATTTCAGTTTAAATTGTTTTTTCTCTCTCTCTGTACGGTACACGTTGTCCTCCTCAGATCTGTGAGAACTACGGGCCGAACTTGGACACGTGTCCTGAGGGGACGGTGCTGGGTCTGCTGGTGGACGCTAACAGCTGTCTCCACCTGTATGTGAACGGGATGGACCAGGGCGTGGCAGCGCAGGACATCCCGAGCCCCTGCTACCCGCTAGTCGACCTGTACGGCCAGTGTGAACAGGTCTGTACACACACACACACACACACACACACACACACACGGAACAATTCGTAGTAAGAAAATAAAACAGTTGAACTTTCCAAACACAATATATTAAGTATAATATTTGTGAAAATAAACAATACAGCCTCAAACCTCGTATCCTGTGCAGCAGCTTTTTGATTTTAGGAACGTGTGCCGACGTTCTGCTCTCGTCTCCTCAGGTTACCATAGTGACCAGCCACATGGAGGCGGTGGGGGCGGAGAGCGGAGACGTGCGCTGCCAAGGCGACATGGAGAAGGCCGACATGGTGGACGGTGAGTGGACATTGTCTCACCGTGCCTCGGACTCGCCTCGGACTCGCCTCGGACTCGCCTCAGACTCGCCTCAGAGCTTACGAACGTGCAGCGTTTGAGGGATTTACAGCCCGAGAGAATCTGATCATTTATCTGATCTTAGCCGTTATCAGATTACTCAGTGCTCAGA
>CM075014.1:22045379-22062879 GCA_037576675.1 Pangasius sanitwongsei | reverse complement strand
CTCTCTCTATCTTAATCTCTCTCTCTCTGTTGTTGTCTTTCTCACTCTCTCTCTCACTTTGTCTGTCCCTCTTTCTTTCTTTCTCTTAGTATCTATCTATCCCTTTATTTCTCTTTCCCTGTCTTTCTCACTGTCTCTCCCTCTTTCTTTCTCTCTCTCTCTCTCTCTCTCTCTCTCTCTCTCTTTCTATATCCATCAAAGAAGGTTGGACTCCAATCACCTCCTCATAGCACAGCCCTGGATCCTGTGAGCATTTTCTTCTTCTTTTTTTTTTTTTTTTTCTTTTTTTTTTTTTTTCAAACTGTTGATAAGAGACAAATCAACAAATCCACCTGGAGCTACACAAAGACATCTGTTGGGGAAAATAAATAATGTAAAGAGTGGGGGAAAAACAAAACAAAACAAAACAAGGAAAAAGACTTGAAGAAACTAGGATCAGGAAGAGACTCAGTACTCAGTGTGGGATTTCGTTTTTGCTGTTTGTGTGTTCCACTTTACACAAGAGGATATTTTAAGGGTTACACACCCAGTATTACATTTTTACTATTCAAGTCCTGTTTAACGAAAACAACAGCAAAACAAAGATCACGTCGTCTTTCACCGTTCTCGGCTTGTGTAGAGTGGAAGTGGTGTCCTGTTTTTTTGTTTTTTTTTTCCTTTTCTTTTTCGCATCCTGTTCTCCAGAGAAAAACCCCGTTCCTACTCACTACTCGAAGTCGGAAATCGTAGCGCGCTCCGCTAGTAGGAACTGGAATTGATGAGTAACGGATACCTCTCAGACCGAAAGCTAATTATCTTATTTTATAAAACAAGGTGCAAACACAGAGCTTTTACGCTCTTAGGATCTCCCGTCTCAACACGAGTAAGAATTAGACATCCTTCGTGTTCGTAAATCTCGTAAATTTACTCCCCCCCTCCCCTCGGTTCCAGTGTTCTGAAACTGTTGAATGTAAAATCATTCACGAAAAAGCATATTTTGGGAAATGAAGTTTAAAATGTTTTGAGTTTACACTGGGTTTATCGTTTTTTTTTTTTTCTCTTTTTTTTGCTTTTTTGCTTTTTTAACGAATGTTTACTGTCACTTGCACAGGTTCAAGCCCTTATTTAATTTTTTTTTTCTTATAGTGTCAAAAATTCAAATGACAGAGTTTTTCTCTCTCCAAAAAAGCATATCTAATATAAAATAAATATAAATTAAAAAAAAAAAAAAAAAAAAGATTTTTCGTTGCCAACTACAAACTACATGAGTGGAAATTTTACACCCACCTCGTCGCCAAGGGCCGCGTCTGAACGTATGCTTGCTATAAAACGGAAATGTGAACACACACACACACACACACACACACTCGGGGTTCATGTTGGCCCATTTGCTGCTTTTTTTTTTTTGTTGTTGTTGGGTTTTTTTTTTTTCAGTCGTTACTTTGTATTATTTGTTCCTGTTTGTTTTATTTGTATTTCATTACGTTGTACAGGCTGTTACATAACACTGATATTATCTTCCTGATTTGTAAGAAAATAAAAATGTATATAAAAAAAAAAAGTTACACCATCATAAAAAAATATCTTTGCCAAGTCTCATCCCTGAAGAGTCAACTCCAAAATTATTGGCACCCTTAAACAGAAATGAATGCGTACATTTATATACAAGACATTTCTGACTTTACTGCAGTCCTGATTGTTTTTCCTTTTACATCCGGAATCTGACTCTTTGCGGCTCGACAATTGTGTGGGAAGCTTTTTTTTCTTGCCACAATTAACCTTACCACAGTAAAACCGAAAATCAATAAACCATTTCTGTTATACAGTCAGCTCCATAAATATTTGGACATTGACATTACTGTTACATTAGCTGTCTACCAGAGTTAAAGAATATTAAAGAACATGAGCTCGAAGTGCAGACTTTCACCTTTAATTTAAGGATATTTACATCCAGACTGGATCAACGGCGTAGGAATTACAGCACTTTTTATGGTTTCACTCCTTTATTAAGAGACCAAAAGTAATTGGACAAGCAATCATAAATTAAATAGTCACTTGTAATACTTGTAAAAATCCTTTGCAGTCAACGACTGTGTGAAGTCTGAGACTCCTAGACATCACCAGACGCAGGGTTTCTTCCCTGATGAGTGATGTTCTGCCAGGTCTTTACTGCAGCTGTCTTCACTTCCTGCTTGTTCTTGGGATGTTTTGCCTTCAGTTTTACCTGCAGCTCAATGGATTTAGCATTTGGCCCATCAGTTGTTCCATCAGTAAATACTAGAGAACCACGTACACGCCCACGCCTTAAGGTGGTGCGCTTCGGCTCATGAGCAGCTCCTTCCCTTTTCCATACTCTACTCTTCCTATCATTCTGCTACAAGCTGATCTTTCTGTCCATAGGATGTTGTTCCAGAATGGTACAGGTGGTGGTGGTGGTGTTTTTTTTTTTTTTGTTTTTTTCTTTTTAAGATGTTTTATTTGGCAAACTCTACTCTGGTCATCCTGTTTTCGAGGCTTATCAGTAGGTTATATCTTGTGGTAAACTCTCTGTATTTACACTGGTGAAGTCTTCTTTTGATTGTTGACTTTGACACAGATAAGCCTACCTCCTGGAGGGTGTTCTTGATGGGTTTTTCATCATCACTGAAATAACTCGTGTTATCCACCACAGTTTTTTTCCGTAGTCTTCCAGTGCCTTTTGGTGTTCCTGAGCTCAGCGGTGCGTTCTTTCTTTTTAAAGAATGTACAAAATACAGTCAGGTCCATAAGTATTTCAGAAGTTTGAAACCCCATGCACAGCACCAAATGCTGAGTTATGAAATTACAAAAATTGTGTCACTGTCCAAATGCTGAGTTATGAAATTACAAAAATTGTGTCACTGTCCAAATACCCATGGACCTGACTGTAGCTGATTTGGTCACACCTAATCTTTTTTGCTCTGTGATCTCTCTGACGGGTTTGTTTAGACTTTTTCAGGTTTCACATGTAAATGCAACATTTAAAATCAACTCTAGACCTTTTATCTGCTTACTTGTACGTGAAGTAATGAGGGAATAACATACACCTAGCCATGGAAGAGCCGAGCAACCGATTCCTTTCCAATTACTAAGAGCGGGAACACATAAAAAGTGCTGTAATTCCTACACCGTTCACCTGATGTGGATGTAAATACCTTTGAATGAAAGTTGAAAACTCTGCACTTAGAGCTCATATTCATTATTAAATTCCAACACCAATATAACAATAACGTTACCAATGTCCATTTATTTATATATGTATAACATTCTTCAGGGGGTGTCAAAATATTTGCCATGTTTGAGAAAAAAATATTACTATTAAATAAAGATATTACTAACATATAAATAATGTAAGCAGTTTCTTTTTCTTATTCATGTCGTATTCGCCTTGTTATTTTGTGGGGTGCCAATAATTCTGGAGTTGACGGCAATGTTTTTCAACTGCTTTCTCATGTTCTGTCTCTTATTTCAGCGAATGTACTTCCCTAAATATACCATTTCCGAAGAAACAGTGGTTTTACATTAAGCAAAGAAACAAACAGGTTTGATTTTGAATTACTTTTATTTTCGAGTAGGAAAAACAAATCCACCGTCACTGACAAGTTTATTGCAGTGTTGCATATGAATCCAACTGTGTTCAAAATATCCTATAATTACTGTTTAAGGCCGAGAGTGTCTCTGTTAAAAATCCGATGTTTGTCCATCCATGAGAATAAACACACACACACACACACACACACACACACACACACACACACACATTAGAAGTCCACCATGACTCTAAAAACTGAAATGGCAAACAGGGAAGAGGGAGTGTTTCCTCGTCAGTGCATGCTGAGTTTGCTTTATTCGAGCTTATCGTTACAGGGTCATCGTCTCCCTGCAGATTTTTTTTTTTTTTTTAAATATTTCTGCACTTTAATTGAAAATCTCATTAGACTTGTCTGTGGATTTGTGTGGAAAATGAAAAGCCCAACCTTTCATCTATAAACTCTAGAGGCACCGGGATTTAAAATCATAGATAAAGTGAAGCAAAACGTTACAATCTGTTCAACAAAAACGTCAGAAATTTGTTGTATAATCGCGTAAAAACGTTACTAGCGCATCACGCTGTGTACATCATCGTTAGCAGCAGCAGTTTTTTTTTTTTCGTTTTTTTTTTGCACGGTAAAAGCTTCAAAATTGACAATTTGACAGGGATCCATGAGAGCTGGATGTGGAAAAAGTTTAGTTTCTGTTCATAAATCTGTACACAAAATGCCATAATAGCTGAAAACATTTAAAGGTGCAGTCTGTAATTTTGAAAGCGCTTCCAGACCTGTGTTTATCTTGTTGCTTCTAAGATACGCTTCGAAAAACTGTAATCCGCAACATTTCCCTGTAATAGATTGGGATCGTTGCTTTGTTTCAGGCTTTTGAGTTTCATTTTTTCCGGCCCTGAAATGACCTCCGTCACCTTTTTTTTTTTTTTTTTCCCTTTCCACCTAATAAGCCGTTGAGCAGCTTTAGAGCAGATGGGGACGATGAGGGGAAGGAGGAGTCTTGTCACTGTTTTATTCTAACTGCAATTCACATTTCAGCATTCAGCATTACAAACTGCATCTTTAAAAAGACGTACACGTGACCTTTCTCACCCTGCATTTACAGAGTTCACCTCTGACCTTCTCTAATCACTAAATCTAAAGTGAAAGCACATAATTAGAGACAAAAAACAAATATATACACGCATTTGCAAATATGTACAATACAGATTAAATAAATAAGGAAAAAAAGATTAAAAAAAAAAAAAAAGAGATCATGTAATAAATATTCTTCACAGGCTAATCTCCAGACTATGTGGACCGCTACTTTCTGGTTCCAAGACCAATAATAATAATAATAATAATAAGAATAATAATAATAATAAAACAGTTTTTTACAGTAAAAAGGAACAGCTAAAAGCACCAAGTGCTTCTTCAGCCTCGTTTATAAACACTGCGTACGCATAAAACAGTCCTCAGAAAGCATTTTCATCATGGAAGTGTACGTGAACTTCTGAGACTTCAGTGGAAAAGTAAGGAGCCAAAAAGGAAACCTGAACAACAATATTTTCCTTCGAGTTTATCAGTTAGGAGTTGAGAGAGTTTCTTGTCAGTACCTCTAAATGCACGCACCAATGCACGCCATGTTGCGGCAAAAGAAAAAACAAAAACCAAATCATCCACCTCAAGATTGATCTTCTCGTGCATCTGTGATGCTTTTCAGCTCGCCACGGTTGTACAGAGTGGTTATTTAACTCACACTTCACACCATCCTGTCTGTGCGGAATTATTTTCCTGTAACTTCATTCATTCCTTACTTACAGTTATACTAAGGAGACAGAGTGAGACTGGAACCTTGTGCTGGTTGGAACTGATTGTTTTGTGCGTGCGCAAAGTTTTATAAACGAGGCTCTGATTCACACAAGTTCATTAAAAGCTATTTAAAAAAATAAATAAAAAAAAAAAAAAAAACCCCAACCACACAGTGAACTATGGGTTCTCTAAATTATAAAAGTGTATCATCAGTGCCAGTAGAAATCGTAGCTGTTTGAGCGAGTTTGGAATGACTCGATTGACGCAGTTATTTAAAATCTAAAACGATTCACGTCCACCGTCGCTAGGAAGAGGAAACGAGTGACGTCTCGGGTTGAGAAGTTAAAACGGGTGAAATTTCATTTTAAATGAGAGGATGGACACGAGTGCAGTTGACATGATCGGATCAGTCCGAACCGCCGCTGGCATTTAAAGAGAAGGATCGATAGAGCACGAGATCACCCCTGGGAGGAAGCTACATGTACATACTGAAAACGTTCTGTGGTTTCTCCTTAATGTTTATAGAAACAGATGTGAGAGAGAGAGAGAGAGACAGGTAGGGATAAGTCACGTCTCGCTCTCTTTCAGAACTTTTTAGGCCCCCAGACAGACGTCTGTTTCGGCGCCACAACAGAGCCGAATGTAGGGAATTCCTCAGCGCTGCTCATGTCAGGGGCCTGGACAGAGAGAGAGACACACACACACACACACACACACGTTTCATGATCAGAATGTCAACACAAACTCTGTAGCTGATGCACACATATTTAAAACAACTAAAAATGGCATAGGATCTACATTTTCAACACTTCTACCCTAAAAAAAAAAAAACAGGCCAGGATTTATGAATATGCATGAATATGCAAATTAGAAGAAAAGCCCCATATCCTTCTGTCGTCCCAGATAATATCATTAACATTCCCCCAGCTCCTATCTGTCACAGATTGACATCTTCGTGTCATCATTTTTTCACTCGTTTTTATTAAATATCAGCCAATCCCGTGTTACCATAACAAGGAAGATTTCGTAGATCGCTGACATCAGCACCGAACACACACTTTTTGGATGAAAGTATTATTGGCATCCTGTAATAACTTGCGATTCGCACCGCAAATTGAGTGAATATGTAACATTCCCTAAATAATTTTTTTTTTTTTACACGAATTTGGAGAAATTAAATAAAAAAAAAAGTGACTTTCTTGCACTAATAAATTTGACCAAAATGCCAATCTATATCATTAGAATCAGCATCCAATTAAGTTCAAAGTAATTAACCTTTAAAAAAAAGAAAATGACACTCTTCATTTCAGAAGTGCAATTACACTGGGTAAATTATGAACGGAAGTTCATATTAATCATTAATTAACTGGTTATACATTTTTTTTGGTCTGCTTCTTCAGAACAAAACGCTTGGGGAAGCGTCAGTTCATTCCCAATAACAGCACATACCGAAGTGTTTTATTCCTCTTATACCATGAGAAATATTCTAACGCAAATGATTTTCCTATTAGAGAATCATACTCATCATACGTTTTAATGTTATAGTTACGTTTAATGTAGCGGAACCTTCATGAATCGACTTCCTGTAATCCCATTATGTAGTGTGTTGACTGTACAAGGCCCTGTGAGTGAGCTGTTACTATAGAAACAGTAACTAAATATCAGAAGGAGCGCATTAATATAAACTGTCAGGAAATGACCGATCGGAGCAGGTATATAAAGATCACCTTGCTGCCTGGGACGTTCCACGGAGCGTCTCTGACGACAAAGCCTTTAGCTGGGCCTCGGCTCTCCTCGTCTCCTCCTCCTCCCACGAACCGGGACGGAGGCTTCATATAGGCAGCCAACGTTTCTGTCTCAGTCACACTCAACATCTGAGTGATGAACACACACGCAGACACACACAGGAAATGGCAGAAACGTTATGAACGGGTCACTACACTCAAAGTGTCTGCGCTGTATTAGTGTCTCCCACTCACGTATTCCTCTTCCAGGTTGAGGAGATGGTCGATGGCTTTATCGACGTTCTCTGGCAGGCCTGTGACTGTCACTTTGTCGGGGTCGTCCGAGCCTGGCTGAGGAAACCTGATATCTACCTGAAATGGATCCAGAGCCGTGACGTGATTCTGCATGTTGATATATTTCGTTTTGTTGAACAGGAGGTTGTGTTGGCGTGACGATGTGGTGATGTGCTTGACCGGTGTACACAACAGCCAATAGCGTTCGAGATACGCCATACCGCACCCCTGCTCAATCTACTGCTGCATTCGACTTCACCCGGAAGTACGAAGACCTAACTTGGAATGACGCCATTTTCGACCTCCATGTGTTTGAGCTACAAAGTGAGGAAAAAAACATGGACGCCTACTTGTTTGTCTTTTGCTAGCAACAAGCTAGCCAGCTAACTGTGATGAGTGATGTATATTTACATCCTCAACTCAAAAATGTCTGTATGTTGATCGATCTAAAGCTAATGCTCGTATATACTCAGTATAATTCATTTAAAGGAAAGACGTGCTGCTGTGTTTACTGTGTTTACTAGCAGCCATATTGATTGCTGAACTTGGGCTTGAGGAGACCATAATGAGTTCCCGAATAGGAATTTCTTAGTTGAGGGGGTGTTTTTTTTTTTTTTGTTTAGTTTTTCAAAAAGTCTGAGGTCGGAAATTACAAGTTACGACCTTTACTCAAATGCAGCATAAACAAACTGGACAGGAGTTTAGTGAACAAGCTAAATATGGAGAACTGTGAAGAATATAACAGGTGGTTTTTCAGCTCTGGAGGATTTCTCTCCACCAGCTTCACCCACTTTAAGCAGGATGATATATTAGATGATGAGACACCGTGTGGCGTCGATAGTGATGGAGAGCCGTAGTGTCGCCAGACATCTGACACGGTATTTTAAGTGTTACACTACTTGATAAAATGATATATTTTACGACTCTTACTGATGGAGAAACCCGGACGTTTTGTAAAGACAGAATCTGAGGTATCGGCAATCTGACACTGAACATCCACTCCTCCGCCAAATCGCTCCACCTTCTTCCAAATGAATAAACCCCAGCCGTTTATTCTCCACTGAACGATTCACAACTTTCCAATCCTTCTGATGTTTGCTTTCTTCATTACTTACTATGAAGTGTTTCCATATTTTATATTTATACCCTGGTTTGCTTCATGGCAATTTATAGGATTTGTTTCAGTAACGTGTTTTACACAGATTATGTGTGCACCCTGATATAAAATATCAAAATTTTGTTCTAAATTGTATATTGTATCAAATGAAATGCATGTCATTTAGGTAAAAGGTTTTAGAAGAGAGACACCAAACCCATCTTGGCTAATCAACTACATTTGCTTCCCATGCGATAACTGTGTGAATTCGAATGCCCATTAGTCCACAGTGCAGTTTTACGCACTTTAAACTCCTCCATGAGTTTGCGGATGGCCTTGCCGCGAGCTCCGATGATGCGCGCGTGGACCCTGTGATCCAGCCGGATGTCCTCGCTCACCATCTCCTGCAGCTCTGCAACCATCTGCTCTATAGCTGCCTTGGCCTCCTCCACGTTCCGCTCATAACCCCAGATCACTATGGCATCCTGAGGAAAGAAGAAAGGTGAGTTTCCGGGCCAGCACAACACCCTGATGACGTGGTACACCGGTACACACCTGCTGCTCATCGCTCTTGTCAGGGAACTGCACGTTGACCTCGTGGTCTTTCCGGATCTGGGAGATCACGGCTCCTTTGCGGCCGATGATTTTGGGGTGGTATTTAGGGTCGACCGAGAGGGTCACCTTGTAGCTCCGTAAGGCCTGTGAGGTGTTAATCACACATTTATATCACATATATATTTATACTACATGTTAAACATACTGAAGTGTCAGCAGCAGATGACAAATTAGCACCAGAACCACTAAACACATCCCAAATATTTCAGTGTAAACTTATTTAATATATATATATATAAGCCAAGTATAATACTTAACATCAGTGCTCAGTGGTAAGTCCAAACAAACGAAAAGGCAGAATTCTTCATTACTAATAAACAAAATAGGCAAATGAGATGTTTACTGCATACTAAAAATGGTATGATGCCACTTTTTGTTTTATGATATCAATACCCATCTGACACCATGAAGCTGTAGTTTATTTTAAAAAAAAAAATACAGGGAAAAAAATCTAAATCTATAGCCATGAATTATACTAAGCCATAGCTTTTCTTTTGTTTTAAATTTTGTTTCGAATTTCAGTTTCACATAAAAATCTCTTACATTGTGAATGTAAATAAATAGAATAAAGTGTAAAGGTTAAGCATAGCTAACACAGTCAAATATCTCTGTATGTAAATATTTACAGCTCAAAAAACAACAATGCTGTGATATTTAAAGCTAGATTTGTCATGAGATCAAATAAAATTGGTTCTTTTTTCCCCCCGAAATATCCGATCCATATCCAATTTTTTGCTGGTATGTGCCAGATACTGGTCCTGGGTACTGGATCAGTGGCATCTCTAGTACGTTGTATTGATTGTGTGTTTTTCTGAGGCTCAGTGGTGTTTGTGGTGTGTTTGTGAGACAGCAGGAACTAGTGCTTGCTCTCTGATGTCAGCTTGGTGTGTCATGGCCCATGTGTGTGTGTGTGTGTGTGTGTGTTAGGTTTTACACTGTGTGCTTTCATGTGGTTTCTGCTGTGTTAGTAATAGAGCAAGTGCTTTGCATCACGGTATCTTGTGCTTGTGCTCCCTTTACCCGCTCCTCCTGCTCCGCCTGGAGCTCTTTGACTCTGCAGATCAGCGCCTGCTTGGCTCTCTCCACGCTGACCTCCTGCCCCATGACCTTTATCACGTCAGACTGCTGCTCAGCCTGAGGAACCCAGATGTTCACCTGCACAGAACCAGACTGTATCTCCACCCGTCCTCAAGATAAATGTCAACAGACCTGTACTGAATATTCACCCCTGATACAACGTCCGTGTCAAACCTACTATGAGTACGTACCTCATAGTCCTCCATCATCTTTCTGATTCCGGCTCCTTTCTGGCCGATGATGTAGCGGTGCAGGTCGTAGGGCACCTCGACGTCAACCGTCACAGGAACCAGCGCCTGGAAGAAGAAGAAGAAGATAGGACAGAGACACAGTCTTAAAAGTCACTGCTGAAAGATTTTTAATAGCTGTCTCAAATTAAGTGAGGTGATGATGAAATAACGCAGTGTGTTCCTCACTAGCAGGGCCGATCGTGCCAGCTCACACTTCTCTGCACGGCCCGTCACAGTGATGATGTCACATTTTCGAGGCACGGAGTCCATCTCGGGGCTGGTGCTGCTGTTCTCCACAGGAGAGGTTTCCTGAGCTGGACACCAAACACGTAAAGATACGTAACCGTGAAGCGAATTTTCCACATAACCCTTAGGTTGTTACTATAGAAACGAGGGCCGCACGATATTGAAGAAAAATGCGATATGCGATATAGGGTACGCATTTCAATTTCAATTATATTTATATATTTAAAAACTGAAAATGACATAACCAACATACGTTTCATGTTCTTTTGAAAGCAATCTATGCTGTCTGCGTCGCCCTAAAACTGACTTTCTGAAGTGTTAAAATCATTCAGTTATCGCAAGCCCTTGCGATATGCATATCGCGATATTTACATTTGCGATATTTCAATCATTTTGATATATTGCGCAGCCCTAACAGAAACTTTAACGTATTAGAACGAGCGCATTAATCAAAACCTGTGATTTGCAGCTACACTACTGTCAGAAATTTAATCAACACCTTCTGACCAATCAGAATCCAGCAGCACAGAGAGACACACCTGCTGTTTCCTCTCTCTCTGGGAATTTGATCTGGACCTCGTGCTCTCGGGTGATCTGCTGGATCCTGCAGCCTTTGGGCCCCATTATAGCTCTGTGGTAGCGCTGAGGAATCACCACCTCCACACTCACCTGAGACTCCTGCTCATAACACACACACACACACACACAAACAAAATGCCATTTCTGAATGTTAGATTCTCAGATCCCTCACTGTATGTCAGTGACACAAGGAACTGAAACGGTTTTGCCTTTAGTAATTCCCGAAGCCTCGTTTATAACTCGTTTGTAGTTATGGATTTGATAAAAGTGTGTTAAAAGTAGTCTACAATTCATTATGATGTTAAAATTAACATACAGATATTTGTTTTGAGACTTTCTGGAGAGCCAGTGTCACTTGAACTGCAGAAATGACCCATGCAGCCCTTATTCTCACTATGTTAACACTAGTGAGTCGTTTTACCTCTCGTGAGCATGCAGTGACCGTTCCTGTTGTTGCTTGTGGCCTGTTCAGTGTTTATTTAGCTCTGATGAGAAGCGCTAGTAGCCAAAATGTACACGATTATTTTTTTTACACACCGCTTGTGTTTAAAACGTATTCAAATTTGATTTACGTTGTGTGCTCAGCTTCGTGCTAGCACTGTTCTCAGATTAGATTAGCAAAGCACTAGCTACGTAGACTCACCAGAGGCATCAACAATCTCTGCTACTTCCTTCCGAGCTTTATTTTTCTTCGTAACGTCTCTCTACACACTTCATGAGATGTGTCAGGATAAGACAAACCACAGTCAGAAGTTTTTCTTCTAGTAAAGAAGAGCTAATCGAAAGTTGTGAGTGAGGAACGGAAGAAATGTCGCACCACACGCTCCACAGGATTGGTCCAAGGAATCATTCGAGCCAATCGTTCGGATTAGTCGCTTGTTGTCATACCTAATTTGCATAGATTTGAGAAAATGCCAATTCAAATGTCGCTTTGCTGCTGAAATCGCAGCACTGTGCTCGTTCTCATTTTAAAACATTTTATGAATGTGTATGGATGTTTTATGATTTGTTCATAAGAACCATTTGATAAGTGTATGTTCACAGTAAGGATTATTGTATGCACATATTTATAAATAAAACCCCCTCCCCGGCTTTTCCTGATGCTCACCAGATCATGAATGATCTCCTGGATGCGCTTCTTTGCAGCATCCACACACTCTCGGGCTCCTTTCAGAGTGATGCAGTCGCTGTAAGTTCCTGTACGAGGGAAACTAACGGCAACGCCGCCGTACTCCTCCGTTAACTCCCTCAGCACCTGCCCACGCCGACAAACAAAGTGACGATGATGCCGCGGGTCCACGATCATAGTGTCCTCTATCACGTCCTCCTGCACAGATACAGAGACAGTGATAAAGCCGGGCAGTGTGTGTGTGTGTGTGTGTGTGTGTGTGTGTGGGGATTATTAATATCAGCCCTATCAGATTCCCTCAGTGATGTTCATTCAGAGTTTCAGAGCAGTACCAGGTTTTTAATGAGGGTCTCCAGCTCTTTCTGAGCGAGCAGCACGGCTTCCTCTCGGCCCATGATAGTGATGCGCTCCTGCTCTGGATCATCAGGTGAAGGGAAGATGATGCGAGCTCCAGTCCGGTCACGTACACGCCGGATGTTCGCCCCTCCTCGGCCAATCAGGAACTTGTGGTACTCGGGCTTGGCCTGCAGCTCTACTGAGAAATTGTTGACTTGCTGGAGGAAAAAGACCAGTAAGACCAGGTTTTATATATATATATATATATCAAACTATAAGTAATATTTTTAAAAACTTATTAGAAAAAGGTGTATAATTATCATTATCATAATTATATAAACCTCGGCCTGTCAAAGGATCCTGGGAGTTTAAAGGGTTTAAAATTGAATTAATAATGTCAAACTGTCTTTAAAAGCAGATATAGTCTCTCTCTCTCTCTCTCTCTCTCTGTCTCTCGCTCTCTCACTCACTCTCTCACTTTTCTCTTTTTCTGGCTGCCAACAGCCAATCAGATCACGGATAAGCAGACAACAAACGGAAACAGAGAGGAGACGGGACTTAGTGGTTCAGTAGCCTGATTCAGTAAGTTACTGTACTGAGTAGTGAACAAATGGTTAGCTACTGAGCAAGAACAAGCGAGCGAGAGAGAAAGAGAGAGAGAGAGAGAGACAAGAGAAAGACAATAAGAAGGAAAGAGATGAGGTGAGAAAGAAACAAGACAGACTGAAAAATACACAAGAGAAAGAAAGAAAGAATGAAGGAAAAATAAATGAGAGACAAGATAAACAAATAATTAGACAAAAGAAAAAAGAAAGAAGATAGACTGATTAAGAAAAATAGACAAAAGAAAGAAAGAAAGATGGATGATAGACTGATGAAGAAAAATAAACGAGTGAAAGACAGAAAGAAAGAGTGAGTGACCTCCAGTGAAAGGCAGCAGAAACAGAAATAAACGTATAAATGGATAACCCCGTGTCTCTCCTCACCTTCTCTTCAGCGAGCTGCAGTAACAGTTTCTTGGCTCGCTCCACCTCTCCTGCAGGCCCACGGATGGTCACCCTGTCCACCCCTGAGCCCTCAGCGGGGAAGTGAATGTGAACGCCTCCACACTCCTCCATCACAGAGCGCACCAGACACCCCTTCGACCCGATCAGAGAGTTGTGCAGCTTGGCCGGGATGGTCACCTCCGTTTCCTTCAGATTCGCCTGGAGGAAGTGTGAGGGTGATGAGGCTTTAGCTAGTTAGCTCACGTCCCCCCATATTATGGACCATTAATCAAAAATGCCATTCATCCTTTTCTTTTTCTCCTCTCTATCGCTCTTTCTCTCTGTGCTTTATTCTCACCAGGTCTCTCTGGATGGTGAGGATGCGGTCCCGCGCTGCCTCACAGTTACTCCTCTTACCAGTGATCACAATCGTCTCTGAGTCGCTGTTCTCTGTGGGGAGATCGATCTTCGTGTTCGTCTCTTCACGGATCTGCAAGCAATCACAGATCATCACTACATCCTTTATCACCTAAGACGTAAGACATGAAGCACTCGGAGACGTGCTGTTGTAGGAAAACAATCAACGACGGGTTGGAGTGATGAAGCACAGCTACTGTTACCACTCTATACCACCATGTTTTATTCCTCAGCAGTCTGTCAGCAATTACAGTTTTTATTTACTAATAAATGACACGTCATACTTTTTATACATACATAGTTGCATTTGATGTTGTGGAACATCTGTGAAGTTTAGTTCCAGTTATCACATATAACATAAGTGATATACTTTTTAACGTAAGTGATGGAAATGTGTGATTCGCCTTGTGGACATCAGCATTCTGTTAATTATGCGTATAATGCAGCTGCACAACCTGTGCAACATATAGATTTACACTATATAGAGACCACACTGGTCACATGATTGCGTTCTTTCGTGGAACAGACTACAGCCCAACAGCTCCAGATAACAATGACCAACACGCATTGTATTTTATATAGTTACACAACCACAATATAACAGTTAAAAATAGCTCTTCAGTAGCTTTCAAATGACATCATCCCTGCATCTACAGCACCTGAGAAAGGGGTTGCGGAAGCACTCGGTCATTTTAGCTGACTTTGGAGCTCTGTTTCCGGTTAAAATGATGCCTCAGGCGAGGCGACGGAGTTCATTATGTTTCAGTCGATCATTTCCCCAGGTCAGATAATTTATTTATTCAATCAAATTTTTGGAGAATTTATACATTTCTTTATTTATTTTTAAAATATGGTGAACCTGTAGTACATTTTGTTTACAATATTAAACCTCTGTTCATAGCCATTTTTGATTTATTTAGTTTTATACAGACAAAAACACATTGTTTTGCATTGTTTAAGATTCAGAAATAAAAAAGGAATCTTTTCAGTCATATTTTTTTTTTTTCATTTAAATTTCATTCAAAAATATTCCGAGAATCAAACTGAACCGAATCGTGAAGCCAGTATCGTGAATCGAATTGAATCGTGACCAGTGTATCATCACACCTCTAATAAATGATACTTTACTACACAGTACGCAAGTTAAAAGTGATCTAAACCTTATATATTCTAAACTTTTCATATTTTACACACCTTTTTGATGTTGGCACCTCCTTTGCCGATGATATTTTTGTGAAACTGCTTAAATATGGGAACAGATATCGAGTAGCTGCTTTCAACCTGACAAAAGACAAAACACACAACAAAAGGATAATGAAATCATCTTTCATTTTGAATTTGATCTCGTACTCCGACATTTTGTTATAAAGGAAATAAATCTTGTCCAATTGTGCGTAATCATGTAAAGCGTGTATTACGATATCTTAAATCAGATAAACGCTGTTACTGGATTGGAAGAAATCTGATAGAGGCCTGGATTTTTGGCCAGTAAGGACGTTCAGTGGATGTATACCATTAATCTATCCATCCATCCATCCATCTATCTATCTATCTTACATTGGTGCATATGTGCAAACCGAACCAGATTGATATAGTCTCCATCTTTGTCCTGAAATAAAGACAGCTTTAAAGGGAATAAAACACTTGGGAGTGTGCTGTTTAAAGGGTGGTTATGATAAAATTACTACACAGAAGTTGATTATTTTCTCATAACAACACGTCCCGAGTCTTTTATTCCGTTTATACCACAGACGTTTGCTAACGATTACACTGTTATATTTATTAAAGCGCGACACATCACAGTGTTTTTTTTAAATCAAAGGATCACATTACAGGGACCAGGAAGAAGGAAGATATTCCACTGAACGTAATCAGAAATATAAAGATCATCACTCTCAATTGTTCCAGAGTGAAAACGTTATTTTTAAAAGTGCTTACTCGGGTTAGTAACAGTTTTATTCAGCGTGATTTTAAAAAAAGGATGAAAGTATGAAAGTATTTTTCCTACAATTCTGCAAGCAACGAGTCTCAGTGCGAAGTAGAAGGATGCTCTGAAAATGTTAAAAAATCAACACCGTTCTGGCGAAACGCAGTGTTTGGTTTTATTTATATTTGATATTCTAGACTTCCTGTAAGCAGAGTAGGCTATCACACGAAAAGAAGGTTAGAAATAAATTGTTTTTGATACCTGCTTGTTATCTGTTTAGTGCTTCGAGCTCAGGACGCTTCCCCTCCCCACCAGGAGAGGTCACAATCATCAGAATACTATCCTGACCTTTTAAATGCACTTCCTGGTTTTGTCACTCTATAAGCACATGCTCATCATGGACTCTCTGTAAAGTCTGAGTAAGTTCTGACCCTGAGTTTATTCTTCTCTGATTGCGGTGCCATGTTGAACTTAGATTCTTCTTGAAGATTTGATTGTGTTTATAACTTTGCCAGCTTTAATGTTTACGATACTGGATTGTGATTTCAACTTGGTCTGTATTAAAAGTCAAAAATACCAGCTTTATTTCTTTGATACCCCAGTAATTTGCCAATGATTGCAATTTTTATGCACATTTTCCCTTAATTAAACAATCTTTTATCCATTTATAGTTACATTTAACTCTGGTGAACGTCCACAAAACAAGTTATCACTTGCGCTATAGCAGCTATTATCACTCATTCCCTCACTCTTTTTTTTTCTCTTGCTCTCGTTTGAGGTTAATAAGGGAAAAGAAATTGCAGCTTGTCATGTTAAAAAGATACTGCAAAAAAAAAAAAGACAATATACTGACGATTAAACTTTTTTTTTTTTTGGTTAAATAACAGGACAGTGTAAAAATTCATTTATGAGGCGAGTCCTGTGAATGAGCTGTTACTATAGAAACGATGACGTATTAGAGCGAGTGCATTAAAATAAACCTGTCATTAAACTTACAGACACTTGGTGCGAAGCTACTGAAATGTATCAGTTTACTGACTCGTTGTTTTCTCTAATTATCAGATTATTTAGTATTTTGCAAAAGCACTCGTTGTGTGATTTGAAGCGAAGGGAAGGGAAGGTGGAGGGATTCACACCAGCTCAACCAGGAGTTTCTGGAGAAACTTGGCACATTTCTCCACCTCATTCTTGGGCCCACGGAGCTGCACAATGTCACTTTTATGAGACTGGTCAGGAAACGTGATCATGACCTGGAGGAAAAAAAAAAAAAAAAGCAGAAACAACACACATCACTGTCATTTCTCATTTTTCTTATATATACTGTGTGTGTGTGTGTGTGTGTGTGTATATATATATATATATATATATATATATCACACACAGTACTGTGCAAAAATATATATATATTTTTTTAGTGCAAACTTTGTTATAGATTTGTATTTTCTGACTTCTACATTATTGATTCAGTACAAAATCATTTTAGATTCCAAACATTAGTTTTCCAGCACAGAATG